>CAKOHE010000091.1:550000-639537 GCA_934047225.1 Ypsolopha sequella
GGATCTCCTGTGGAACGCACCGGTGCCCCTCTGGCGCAACGCCGCGTCTGCGGCCCTCCCTGGGGAAGCTGAGTATTGCTTCCCCTTGCACCCTCTCGGTGCCAAGGCAGCACGAGACCACATCGTGCTGCCATCCTCCCGGAGCTGTTTAGTAGATACGAAGGGCCCCCACCCTACGCATCCGCAGCTCGGGAGCCCCTTTTAGTCGCCTTTTACGACAGGCAGGGGATACCGTAGTCTTATTCTATGCCCGAACTACTGGGCGGTATGGAGGTGGTCACCTCTTCCTCCTCGGTGCCTCCTCCTTCGAACGGGATTGGCCCTCTCCCTCTCCCACTCAGCCTCCTCTTTCCGCACCATTACGCTCTCGCAGAACCTGGTACCGTTTTTTTTAAAAAAAAAAAAAAAAAATAACCTTACCTAACCTAACCATATGCCGGCGCCAGACATGTGTCCACTTATTTGCACACTTCTTTGACGACTTTGTACACACATTTGGCGCACCTGCCACACATGCTTGCACGGGTGCATGCCCTAGTCGTGGCTCTAGGTACATATCGAGAGCGAGACTTGACGGAATATTCTTGATGGAATTATTTTTACTTGTTTCAGAGAATCCAAATCAAGCACGTAGTGTCTTATCCAACCGTTCCGTAAAATGGCACTCGCGCAACTGGTCTTTGCAAATAGTGTAGCAGGCTACGCACTTATTTGAACACATTCCTTTGATGTGCGCTAAAAAACCGATACCGCCCGGCAAAGTGCAAATCTGTGTACAAACTCTGGAACACATAGACAAAGTCTCGTGCCACACAGTGTGTCCACTCGAGTGTTCAAATAAGTGGACACCTGTCTGGCGCTAACCTAACCTAACCTAACCTTTTTTTTTTTTTTTTACATGGGGAAATCCTTCATGGATACCTTCCGGCTTGGGGGAGCGGGAGAGGTTATGCCGGACTCTTACCGGCTAAAACCCCATGGTGGCCTTCCTCCACGCCAATCAAGGAGCTAGGGGATCTCCTGTGGAACGCACCGGCGCCCCTATGGCGCAACGCCGCGTCTGCGGCCCTCCCTGGGGAAGCTGAGTATTGCTTCCCCTTGCACCCTCTCGGTGCCAAGGCAGCACGAGGCCACATCGTGCTGCCATCCTCCCGGAGCTTTTTAGTAGATACGAAGGGCCCCCAACCCACGCATCCGCAGCTCGGGAGCCCCTTTTAGTCGCCTTTTACGACAGGCAGGGGATACCGTAGTCTTATTCTATGCCCGAACTACTGGGCGGTACGGAGGTGGTCACCTCTTCCTCCTCGGTGCCTCCTTCTTCGAGCGGGATTGGCTTCTCCCTCTCCCGCTCAGCCTCCTCTTTCCGCACCATTACGCTCTCGCAGAACCTGGTACCCTTTTTTAAAAAAAAAAAAAAAAAAAAAAAACCTAACCTAACCTAATAGAAATATTTCAGAGGATGTTCCTCCGTCAAATTAGTGATAAGGTATAAGATGTAAAACTAATATTAATATATAATAAGTCTATTTAAAGAAATTAACACCAGAAAAAAAAAAATTAAACCAAACATTAAAAAAATATAAACATACTGACATGAAAAAAAGAGAACAGAAAAAGAAAGGAAAAAAAAAAAAAAACAATAAACTAACAATAGATAAGTCCTGCAGAAGGGCACATGTACTGTAATGTAAATGTATAAGACGGAGGAACATCTTTCCACTTCATTTTTAACCCAGATGGGTCACATTATTATAATTAATAAAGATAAAAATGTCAAGAAAATTAATATTCTTGGACTTAAAGTCAAACCCTGTCAATCAGATGGGGTTATTAAAAAAAAAAAAAAAAACCTAACCTAACCTAACCTAACCATATGCCGGCGCCAGACATGTGTCCACTTATTTGCACACTTCTTTGACGACTTTGTACACACATTTGGCGCACCTGCCACACATGCTTCGCAAACTCTTTTCTCCACAGTATGCTGGTAGACAACAAAGGAGATGGACGACGATTTCGTGGACAAAGTGAGCTTATATTATTTATGTGCATGTTATTATTTTTTACATGTACAACAAAATATATCGAAACGTCCGAGAAGAAGGCGTGAATGGATGTGTGAAATGTATCGTAATAGAACAAGGTATGTATATATATTTGATGAATTTTAATTGTTATTTCAATACATTTACTTTGCATATGTGTATTTATTGAATAAAGTAATTTTATATACCCGGGTGCATGCCCTAGTCGTGGCTCTAGGTACATATCGAGAGCGAGACTTGACGGAATATTCTTGATGGAATTATTTTTACTTGTTTCAGAGAATCCAGAATCAAGCACGTAGTGTCTTAACCAACCGTTCCGTACAACGGCGCTCGCGCAACTGGTCTTTGCAAATAGTGTGGCAGGCTACGCACTTATTTGAACACATTCCTTTGATGTGCGCTAAAAAACCGATACCGCTCGGCAAAGTGCAAATCTGTGTACAAACTCTGGAACACATAGACAAAGTCTCGTGCCACACAGTGTGTCCACTCGAGTGTTCAAATAAGTGGACACATGTCTGGCGCTAACCTAACCTAACCTAACCTAACCTAACCTTTTTTTTTTTTTTTTTTTTTTTACATGGGGAAATCCTTCATGGATACCTTCCGGCTTGGGGGAGCGGGAAAGGTTATGCCGGACTCTTACCGGCTAAAACCCCATGGTGGCCTTCCTCCACGCCAAGCAAGGGGCTCCGGGATCTCCTGTGGAACGCACCGGTGCCCCTCTGACGCAACGCCGCGTCTGCGGCCCTCCCTGGGGAAGCTGAGTATTGCTTCCCCTTGCACCCTCTCGGTGCCAAGGCAGCACGAGGCCACATCGTGCTGCCATCCTCCCGGAGCTGTTTAGTAGATACGAAGGGCCCCCACCCCACGCATCCGCAGCTCGGGAGCCCCTTTTAGTCGCCTTTTACGACAGGCAGGGGATACCGTAGTCTTATTCTATGCCCGAACTACTGGGCGGTATGGAGGTGGTCACCTCTTCCTCCTCGGTGCCTCCTCCTTCGAGCAGGATTAGCCCTCTCCCTCTCCCGCTCAGCCTCCTCTTTCCGCACCATTACGCTCTCGCAGAACCTGGTAACGGCTTCCCATGAACTCTCCCCTGTCAGCATAGAATTGACTAACGCCGGTGGAGAGAGGTCCTGCCCAACCTGACTTACCAGGTCCTGCCGCTCGGAGTCCCAGGCAGGGCACTCTTCGAGCGTGTGCTGCGCCGAGTCCAGATCACCATCACAATGGTGACACTGGGCCGTCTCTTCACGTCCGATTCGACACAGATACTCACCGAAGCAGCCATGCCCTGTGAGCACTTGCGTCATCCGGTACGTGATTTGTCCGAAGCCTCGCATCATCCACATCCAGAAATTGGGCAGTATTGCACCAACTACGCGCTGTCTGGCACTTTGTGGCTCATGAAGCCTATCGTGCCATGACTCCAGCGCGGCGCGGTGTTCCCGCTGCTTCACCCTCTCCAGCGGCTCTTGGGGCGCATTTTCACCACCACAGTCGATGCCACGACTTGAGGCAAATACCCTCTCATCCATATCGGCCAGGATATCAAGCGGTGGAAAACGCGCGAGGAGCGTCGCCGCCTGGAACGATATCGTGCGATATCCGCGGGCGATCCGCATTGCCATCTTGCGCTGCACACTATAGAACATAGTTCTGCAACGCCTGATTCCCAGTCTTGCGGACCATACGGGAGCTCCGTAGAGAGCAATAGAACGCACTACCATCGCGTACAGACGGCGAACTTCCTCCCTGGGCCCCCCGACATTAGGCAGCAGTCGGTGAAGTGCACCGGCTACCTTCTGAATCCGAAGGACCTGACGGCTGAAGTGCTCCTCAAACCCCCAACGGCTGTCGAGGATGAGGCCAAGGTACTTCATGTACCTTCCAATCTGGACCTGAGTCGAGCCGACACATACCGAAAGGCTGGGAGGTTCCTGGCTTCGAGGAAGCTTGTGGAACCATATAGCCTCGGTCTTCTGGGGTGCCACTCGTAGCCCAAGTTCGTGGATTTTGTCCACGATGCAGGCCACACCAAGTTCGGCGCTTCGGACGGTATTCTCGAAGGTGTCACCCTCGATCAGAACGAGAGTGTCATCTGCGTAACAGACGACTGTGACACCCTCGGGGAGACCGACGCATAGCACCGCGTCATATGCTATGTTCCACAGCAAGGGACCCAGCACTGACCCCTGGGGAACGCCGCAGTTCACCTCCCTGCTGTGTACTGAGCCGTCTCGACCCGTATATTTAATGGTCCTGTCGCTCAGGTAGGCCCCTATGATCCGTTGCAGATAAGAAGGGACGTCGTGATCAATCAACGCCCTTCTGATCGCACTCCAGGGTAGGGAGTTGAAAGCGTTCACTATGTCTAAACTGATCGCCAACACTACCCCGCCCTGGGAGACCACCCGGTTCGACATGTGTCGAACACGGAGAATTGCGTCCAATGTTGATCGACCCTGTCGAAAGCCGAACTGGCTGTCAGACAGGTCGGGGCCCACTCTCACAAGATGTGAGTTTAGACGGTAGGCAATTATTCTTTCGAATAGTTTGCCCACTTCATCTAAGAGGCATATGGGTCGGTAACCGGATGGAGAGTCCGGATCTCTGCCCTCCTTCACCAGAAGCACCAGCCTGGCCTCCTTCCAGGTGCGTGGGAACTGGCCAATGCGGAGACAGCTTGTAAACAACCGCCTTAGCCTGTCTCTTAGCTCCCCCATGGCGAGCACCCACGCCCGACCCGGGATACCGTCTGGGCCAGGGGCGGTGTTGCGCGCTGCTAGGCGTTTGACGGCGCAGGTCAGCTCTGGTTTTGATACCTCCAGATCGTCGGACCAGATTGGCAGTTCTACGGGGGTCAAGGGCACAGGGTCATCCTGGGTTCTGGGGAAGAGAGTGTTGACCACTGTGTCTACCAGATTCGGTTCAAGGGTTTCCGTCAAAGGCGGAACCCAGGGCCGCAGCTTCCCCATGACCATCTTATATGGTCGACCCCATGGGTCCTTGTCCAGGTCCCGTAGAAGTTCAGCCCAAGACCGGGCCTTAGCCTCAGTGATGGCAATCTGGAGGTGCTTTGTGGCAATCCGATACTCCTCATAGGTCACCGCCCTTTCTTCTGCCGTGGCAAGTCGCCTTCTCCTGGTTCTGAGGTACTGGCGTCGGCACCGCAAGCAGATCGCACGCATTTCTGCAATCTCTTCCGACCACCAGTACATCGACCTCTTCTCCACTGGCTTGGCTCGGGGCATTGCAGCATCGCAAACCATTGACATGGATTCCCGAAACCATGCCACCTCAACTTCAGGATTGAGGTCAACTTCATCACCAGGAGTCTCCGGCCAGGCTGCCACGGCAGCAGCAGCTTTGAGCTTATCTCGGTCCATTTGCCTCAGGGACCACCTCCTCGAAGGGCTGCGACTCCTGAGACAAGGACCGAGAGATCGGACTGCCACCTCAAAAAAGATGTGGCGATGGTCAGAGAGGGTGACCATCCCTTCCGCAACTCTCCATCCCGACACCATGCTCTCTGCAGTGGAAGTCGCCCACGACAAGTCAACGATCGACTCCCCCTGCCAGCGCACGCAGGTTGGCACCGCCCCCTGGTTAAGTAGGCGGATGTCGAGACTCGCCGCCCACTCCAGTATCGTCTCTCCCTTAGCGTCGTCCCAGGGGTTCCCCCACACTCTAGAATGAGCGTTGAAGTCCCCCAGGACAAGCATCGGACGGGTGAGATATCCGCGAATGCATACCACCAACCCGTCCAGAAATATCTCGTAGTCCGCGAGGGAGATATTGGGAGAGACATAACACCCAACCACCACCATCTGGCCCCACTCGACCACAACGAAACCTTGCCCTCTGGCCAGGATTCTGCAGGGAGGGTCTCCATCCTTGCCTCTCCAGTACACGGCGACCAAGGCGGCTCCGTCACACATCCAGTGGGGGTCTTTTGGAACCCTGTAGGGCTCCGAAATTACCGCCAGAGCAATCGAACCCTCCGCAATGGTTTGCAGTAGCAGGTCCTGCGCACCACGGCAGTGGTTCAGATTGCACTGAAGGAAATTTATGACGGTGAATGTGTCGTGTCCATTTCCTCCGTTGGTGGCGGCTGGGTGCTAGGAGCCGCTTCTACTCTAGCCGCTGTTGGGCTAGAAGCAGAAGGAGCCTGCTTACTCCTTCTACTCTTTGGGGCACAAAGTTTTGATCCCAGCCTGTGGTTGGCTGGGCGGCCAAGATCCGAGCACAGTGGGCACTTCAACACCTTCACGGTGCACTGTCTCGCCCGGTGGCCTGGCTCCCCGCAGGCGTAGCACCGTCCACTTCTGTCCTCTTTATTGGGACACTTGAGGCGAACGTGTCCCAACTCAAGGCAGCGGAAGCATTGTAGAGGCCTAGCCTCCAGTACCTCCACAGTTGCTGCCACCCATCCAACACGGAGATGCTTGGTTGCAGCCATCCTTTGGACCACTGTGGCTGGGCATCTCACCCACGCCGTTCCGAGGGTCGAGGCCGTGCGGCGGATTTCTCCGACCTTCACGTCCGCCTCGAGACAGTTTCCGGCCTCAGCCACAGCAGCCTTAACCTCCTGCGGGGTAACGGCATCGTCCAGCCCTCTAACGCGCACTTCACCCATCTTCACCGGCCGGGACACGCGCACGTCCTTCTCGGCTAGGGCTTCCCGCATTCTGCAGGCTAGGATGTCAGCCTTTGAGGAGCACTCTGGGCCAGAAATCTCCAAAACCAGGCCTCCTGTGATGGCACGCTTTTGCTTGACCGTCTCAATACACCGTAACAGTGATGGCGGCGGACGCTGGGGCTCGAGGCGGTCTCACCACTTTCTTGGCCAGCTTTTTTGGGGGTGCGTCTTGCTTTTTCGCAGTCCCAGCTTTAGCCCTCTTGCGAGTCACTGCCGCCCAGGACTCGCTCCCGACTCTAGGAGCCTGGTCTGGCTGCAGCGCTGGCTGACTGGCGTTTGCTGGCGCTGGCTGACTGAGGGAAGCCACTGACGTACTGGGCTTCAACGGTCGGCCACCCTTCTTCTTCGGCTGATTCGGAGTGCCTGCACCCACAGCAGCTCCTGTCACAGCCGATGCTGCACCTTTTAATGGGGGCCTGAGCGCCCTATCAGGAAACAACTCCGATCTAAAACGACTCAACTTAGCCTCAATAAGTGAGCCGATCTGGTCAAGAGTGAGCCGCTCTTGTCCTCGTTCCGTGCTTGTGACGGAGGTGACACTCCCGGCATTTGCCTCCTTGCCTTCCCTTTGCAGACGGCTTTGCTCTTTGGAGAGCTCGTCCACGCGCGTGGTGAGGACACTGAGTTGGGAACGTAGTACTGTGTTCTCCCGCTCCAACCTCTCCACATTAGCAGAGGCTAATGTTCTTCTTTCCAGTTCATACGTTGCCGCCCGCAAGGTGCGAGCAGCAATTCGAAGACTTCGAACATATCCCCCTTTAAGGTTGCCGGATGTCATGGCTACCTTTTCAACCTCATCCAGCTGCTCGGTGACGCGATTGGCCAACTCTGCAAGTCCTGCATGGAACTTGCGAGGTCCTCCGGTCTTGGTAAGGTCCGCATGGAACGGGTTTCAATGGTCCCCCTTTCGCAGGGAACAAGGAACTCAGTCTCATCGGTTAACAAAACCTTCTTTTTTCCTCCGCGTTGACTTGCCGTTGAAGGCTTTTTCCGCTTTCGCGTAGTATCCGAAGCTGTCGACATTTGTGACGAAATAGAGAGGAACGATTTAACGCTCTCTCCACTGTCACTGTCTCCTGCAATATTTCGGCGGTTGTTGCCCCCCCCAGAATACGAGGGGCAGCCCGAACTATGCTCGGGGAGGGATTCTCCGGCTAAGCCGGTACCCTCCTGGGGTAGCTTATTTTTACAATTCGCCTCCATGGGTGGTTTTGTCGATAATCCTATCGCCTTTTCTGAGAGGGGGACGGTCCCCCTTCCCGCTCGGGACTGGAATCCTTCCAGCCATTCATCCCATCAGCACGGGAAACCTTGGGATTAGGGTAATTGTTTTAAAGAGGTTTTCTTCCTCACGACCTTGCAGAAAGGCCCCCATTCCCACATGTGTGGGCTTACGGGTTGTCCGACGGTGGCCGAAGCCCGTGCCTGCCAGCTGTTATACTGGCCAAGCTCGTCGCACTCAGTCGCATCTTCTGCTTCCTCTGATGAGCAGAGGAATGCAGAGAGCAACTCCCCCCCTGCTGGTTTTGGTCCGCGCCGTATAAACCGGTACCTCCTATATCTAGGAGGCATTCCCCTATCCGCCACCTGGGGACGCGCCCGATAGAAGACCAGCATCTCCCACGGGAATCTAACCTAACCTAACCTAACCTAACCTAACCTAACCATCCACTAGTCATTGTCAAAAATGTCCTCGCCTACCAAAAGGATGATGAGATTACGCAGCAGTTCCGGGCTCAAAATAAACATCTTTTTATGGGCCTGGAGAAAGACGAAAATCTCATCAGAGTAAAATATAGAAAGAGAGCTAGGAACGCACTGCAGGCTCACATAGTCTTCGAGGTGTCGGCGGCACTCTATGGAAGGCTGATGGATGCTAAAAAAGTCTACATCGGCCTCTCACGGAGCCCCGTTGAGGACCAGTCGCCCCTAATCCAGTGCTCCAGGTGCTGGGGATTTGGCCACACCAAAAGCCTCTGCCGGGAGAAGGAGGACCTCTGCGGATTCTGTGGGGGAAATCACTCCTGGGAGAATTGTCGCGGCAGAAAGGAGGATGCTGCTCCTCACTGCAAAAACTGCGAACAGGCTCACACCCCAACATCAAAAGCGCATGCAGCATATGACTATGAGTGTCCAGAAAGGCAAAAGATGGACGCCATAGCTCGCTCGCGCGTGAGCTACTGCTAAGGGCGACGATACCACCCCCACCTCTCCCCCCCCGAATACTCCCCGTAGCAAACTGCTAGTAATTCAGGCTAACCTGCGGCGCAACAAACTGGCGACGCAGGAGCTGATACAGGCAGCCAAGGGAAGCGGGGTCTCTATTGCCCTGGTACAGGAACCCTATGTGGGAAGTAGCGGCAATATGAGCACCTACCCTGGCGCACAAGTCATTCAGTGCACCCTTAATCGCAAAAAACCAGTGAAAGCTGCTGTCATCGTTTTCGGGGACCACCTGAGGGTAATTCACGACCCACAGTTGGTGACCGAGACCGAGGCAGCGGTGATCCTGGTGGCGGGCAGCCTTAAGCTGGCAGTGCTATCGGTGTACTTCGAGGGGAATCAAGACATCAATGTGAACTTGCAGAGTGTTGAACAAAAATGTAAAAAGCTCAACACTAACAACATCATCATAGGCGGGGACGTAAACGCGTGGAGTCTCTGGTGGGGCAGCAAGCACGACGACCCCAGAGGAGTAGCATACAGCGCCTTCCTCGACGAGATGGAGTTTCATGTTCTCAACAGGGGAGACACCCCCACGTTTGAAACATACAGGGGAGGTAGACTATACAGCAGCATAGTGGATGTTACTGCGTGTAGTCAATCTCTGCTAGGCAGGATTGAAGACTGGAGAGTGGACCGTGATATGACTACGTCAGACCACAATGCCATTGCCTTCGCCTTGCGATTGGACGGAGAGTTAGTGGATCTAGAACCCACTACCACTCGCAAGTTTAACGTCAAGAAGGCAAACTGGCAAGAATTCCACCTCCATGTGAAGTCCGGCTTAGCCGAGAGTAACATCTCCCTAGACAACATCAACTCCATCTCGAGCGTCGAGGAATTGGATAACATGCTTGCCGCATATACCAACGCTATTCAAAAGGCATGCGACAAAGCAATCCCTAAACTAGGCGCCTACAAAGGCAAGGTTGCACCCCCCTGGTGGTCCAAAGACCTCGCTGACCTGAAAAGAGAGGTAAACCGAAGGAGGCGAAGAATCCGCAACGCTGCACCCACTAGAAGAGAACACGTGGTTGACGAGTACCTCACCGTCAAGCTGGACTACGAAAAAAAGGCTAGCGAAGCCCAAACCCAAAGCTGGAAAGAGTTCTGCTCGACGCAGGAAAGGGAGAGCATGTGGGATGGGATATACAGAGTAATAAGGCGAACAACTAAAAGGCGAGAAGACCCGCTTCTGAGGAACGAGAAGGGCGAAACACTCAGCCCCGAGGCATCGGCCGATCTCCTGGCCAGCACGTTCTACCCTGACGACTCTGTATCGACCGATCAACCCTTCCACAAACATCTCCGAGAGCTGACGGACTCCAACCCCGAGGACATCCAAAATCTGTCGGAAGACGACCCACCGTTCACGGAAGCCGAATTGGATTCAGTCCTTCATGACATTAATCCAAAAAAGGCACCGGGACCGGACGGGCTTACCGCAGATATCTGTACGAAGGCCATCGAAGCGGGAAGGGAGGTGTTCATGGCTCTGGCTAACAAATGCCTAGAGCTTGCACACTTTCCTGCTCAGTGGAAAATGGCGCACGTAATAATCCTCGGGAAACAGGGCAAAGATGACTACACACATCCGAAGTCATATAGACCCATAGGACTTCTGCCAGTTCTCGGAAAAATCGTCGAGAAACTCTTGGTTAACAGGCTGCAATGGCACGTGCAGCCCACGCTTAACCACAACCAGTATGGGTTTACGCCACAACGCGGGACCGAGGACGCCCTCTATGACCTTATTAAGCACGTGAGATCAGAACTTGAAAGTAAGAAGATAGTTCTTATGATCTCGCTGGACATAGAGGGGGCCTTCGACAACGCATGGTGGCCGGCTTTGAAGCACCAACTAGCCACAAGGAAGTGTCCGCAAAACATATATGCGATGGTGTGCTCCTATCTACAAGACCGGAAAATAGTGGTCAACTATGCCAGAGCAACAAGCGAGAGGGATACTACAAAGGGTTGCGTCCAAGGATCCATCGGAGGACCAACCTTTTGGAACATCATACTCGATCCGCTGTTGGCCAAACTGGTACAAGAAGGAGTACATGCGCAAGCTTTTGCGGACGACGTAGTTCTTACATTCACCGGGCACTCGGTCGAAACCATGGAGCAACGAGTCAACTCGACACTGGAGACGATAGTGGAGTGGGGTACTCAGAACAAGCTCAACTTCGCCGCACACAAGACCAAGGCGATGTTGATGACCAAAAAGCTGAAGTACGGGGAACCACACCTCTATATGTCAGGGAGTAGACTCGAACTCGTACATGAGATAAAACTCCTTGGTCTCGTCATCGACCGAAAGCTCACCTTTAAGGCGCACGTGACCGCAGTCTGTAAAAAAGCTGCGGACATATACAAACATCTAGCGCGCGCAGCAAAGGTGACGTGGGGCCTGAACGGTGAAATCGTAAGGACGATATACGTAGCGGTTGTCGAGCCGATCGTTCTGTACGCAGCAAGTGTGTGGTACCAATCCACAGAACTCCAGATGATCAGAGATCGTCTGGATGCACTGCAAAGAGGATTTGCCCAGAAGATCTGCAAAGCGTACAGAACGGTCTCGCTCTCGTCGGCACTAATTCTATCGGGCCTGCTGCCCCTGGACCTTAGAGTACAAGAAGCCGCAGCTCTGTACATGGCCAAACGAGGTTTCAGTACAGACTACATACCACCAGGAAGGAAAATGGAGCAAAGGATAAGCTACCTTGAGCAGCCACATCCTTCTCAACTCATAACAACAGAGTACGAGCTCCTAGAAAACATGGATTCCGAAACTCTATCCACCCACTGCATTGCTGGGCCACAAGTGTACACTGACGGCAGCAAAATTGAGGGCAAGGTAGGAGCAGCCCTCACATGGTGGGAGGATGGACAGGAAACCAGTTTTCACACCTTCAGCCTGGACCCGGCGTGCACTGTCTTCCAATCAGAATTATACGCACTCCATAGGGCAATTGACTTGGCCAAGAACAGCACCAGTGACCGAATCAACATCTTGAGTGACTCAAGATCGTCACTAGAACTGCTGGAAAATCCCAAGTCAACACATCCCCTTACCAAGAACATCAAAGAGTGCGTAGCGGAAATCAGAGCACAGGGTCGGCAGGTGCGGCTCTTCTGGCTCAGGGCGCATGTGGGCACGGCCGGAAACGAAAGAGCAGACGAACTGGCCAAACAAGCGGCCTTGCAGTCAAGCGATGCCCCAGACTACAGTGAAGTTCCCGTGTCACACGTCAAGAGAAAGATCAGAGAGGAAACTATACGCAGATGGCAAGACAGGTATAGCTCCTCCAGCACTGGTGCCGTCACGAAGGTTTTCTTCCCGGACGTAAATGTTGCGTTCCGCACAGTCCGTGAAACCAAAATGACGCACCGTCAAGTGCAAGCCTTGACAGGACACGGGGGCATGGCGGAGTACTTACATCGGTTCAAGCTGAAAAGCAGCCCCGGTTGTGAGTGCGACCCCGACACTAGCGAGTCAGTATGGCATCTTTTACTGGACTGCCCTCGTTTCGCGGCTGCCCGAATGGAATTAGAGTACCGGCTAAACATCAAGCTGGAAAAAGCCGAACTGCGGAACATCATCGCAGGCAAAGACAGCAGAACGCTCTTCCTTGCATTCGCAGAATCCGTCATACGGATAGCGGCTAAGAGGAACTCGTCCACAGACCTAACCAACACACCTCACCCTCAACCAGATAACAACACACAAACACCATCGCAGACACAACAGCCAACAACTAGCTGCTCAATGCCAGCGGAGTACCAGCTTCTGAAGTCCAGTGAGGCAGGTACACCGGGCATAAGACTCAAAGGAGTAGCGACGTTCATGGATGACAGCACCGAGAGACTCGGTATCTGCTTCTGCAGAATATGGGGAAAGAAAGTTGTCAACATCTCACCTGGCCTTGCTCTCCTCTTAAAGGGGAGCAACTTCAAGGCAACCATAAGGCGGAAAGTATTCGAGGCGCTCGGGGATGCCACCGTGGCAGGTCATCGCTGCCGAATAGTGCGAACTAAGAACAAAGTTATCGCGCTATTTGTGGCCGGCGACGACGTTTCAGAATTCGCTGAGGCGAGTTCGATGCTTTCCAGCCTAGCAGCCATCGACGGACCTGCTAAGAAAATCAGCGTGGACGCTATGGTAGTGGCCTACCTTAAAGCCGAAGTGGAAGATTACTCGGGGATCATCAGAGCCTCGAGTAAACACGAGATGGTGGTTTACGAAGACAGAGGCCAAAACCTCAGTCATCTGAAACCGTATCGTCTCGGCGAATCCTCCACCCCCATCGACAGCTGGGGCCACCCAATAGCGACTCCAGAACTAAGCGGTTCAGAGAGGCTGCAAGAAAAGATCGCAGGTGAGAGACAGCCGCCCCCTCGCCGAGAGGAGTCGGAGGGAGTGCTGTCAACCATGACCAGAGCAGCGGTCGGTTGTTTCACCAACATCTCGTCTAGAATAAAAAGACACACGGACACACTCACACCCCCCAGACCCACAACCTCATCGGGGACAGTCTCAGGAATACCCCGAACAAACCCATCAAAATCCGACAGGGGTCTGGTTGCTCTACCGGAACTCGTCACACCCACCACTCCATCAGACCACTTGTCCAACGCGCTCCTGGAGTACGTAGCGATGCTCAAAGGCACAGTTGTTTCTAAACAAGAAACATGCCGAACGATCCTCCTAGCCTATCGTCGGGGGAACGAGCAATTGCTACAGTCCAAACTCGAGGAGTGCGAAGCGGCGGTGTACAACAACGCTACCTTCCAAGTGTTGGGGGGAACAATGGCGGGGGAATACATGGCCGCGTACAATGGCACCGGTGGTTTTGTGGAGTTGGATGAAAACGAGTCAAACCGGATGGGGAAACCTGTCTTCACCACCCCAGCGGATGACCCCATCGTGGTCGTCGCCAAGTGCACACGGATAATGCTGGAGGACAGAATCCTAAAAATAGCAAATAAACTGCTAGGGGATTCTGAACCCACCGAAGCCGTAGCACAAATGCTGACACCAGAAATGGAATGGGTAAACGGGGTCCCAGGTTGCGGAAAAACGACCTGGGTAGTCAACAACTTTGACCGTGAAACGGACCTGGTAACGACGCCCACGCTAGAAGGAGCAAGAGACCTCCGCCAAAAACTGGAGGGCAAGCTCGGCAGAACCGCAAAATTCAGGGTGCGCACGATGGCCTCATTGCTGGTAAACGGCATTCGCGAGGGCGGGAGCTTCCGTCGGCTTATAGTCGACGAGGCTCTCATGAGCCATTTTGGAGCCATTGTATTAGCAACCCGGATAGTCGGCGTCAGCAAAATCTTGCTCCTGGGTGACCAAAACCAGGTCCCTTTCATCGACAGAGAAAACCTTTTCCCGATGAGGTACCTCAGTCCCAGTCTGTTTGGTTGCATAACAAAACAACTGCTGTGCACACATCGAAACCCCATGGACGTCGCATATGCCCTAAGGGAGATCTACAGTGGCATATACTCGTCCAAGGCTCAAACACGGTCCTTGACTCTGGAATCCTACGAAGATACGCGACCTCCAAGAAACGAGCATAACACCCTCTACCTTGTTCACACCCAGGCCGAAAAACACTTCCTAGAAGGCCTGGGTTACGGCAAGCAACAAGGGTCGCGTATCCACACAATCCACGAGGCTCAGGGACTCACGTGGGAGAGAGTGGTGATCATAAGAACTGCGAAAGTCACCCAGCAGTTGCACAGCAGCATCCATCACGCAGTCGTGGCGGTGTCAAGGCATACCGGCAGCTGTGTTTACTATACGGCTTGCCGAAAAAACGATGCCATAGTTCGGCTAATAAGGAACGCCCTGGCAGCTGAGACCGGCACGATCAAAGAGTACAACCTTAAAATGGCCTGGAGGAACCGAGACACGTCAGTGGCTGACGCCATGCTGAATGGTGGCACGGGCGGCAACCCAGTCGTCTGAGCCGGCTATCTTCCCCCCTCTCTCAATAAAAGTGTGTTATTTCCATCTCACCACAGTAATTGTCAGAAATTGTGTAATAATAATATGTAAACCCCCTAAATGTAACAAAACATGTATTTTAAATTAGACTGTAATAAAATATGTATAGAATATAGTTTAAAGAATATGTACCGATATAGAATATGTATTTAAAAAAAAAAAAAAAAAAAAAAAAAAAAAAAAAAAAAAAAAAAAAAAAATTTTAGTTAATATAAATATTTTTAGTATATATATATATATGTAACTAGCTATAAGTAAGGGTCCAATGTAAAAACGAACCACCTAAATTGTATTTCACACCAAAATTATTTAATTTTGTTGTAAGGAGCGAAAAGAGGAACAGAACTAAATTGCCAAAATAAACATTGCTAAAAAAGGTATGGACAACGTCCATAGCACTTGCATTCATTATAAAAAAAAAAAAAAAAAAAAAAAAAAAAAAAAAAAAAAAAAAAAAAAAAAAACCTAACCTAACCTAACCCAGTACTGCTCGAAACTCCATACTATACACCTCGTCGCTCCACACAAAAACTCATTAAAAATAGAAAAAACTTAAATATCAAAGTGAAACCTAACCTAACCTAACCTAACCTAACCTAACCTTTTTTTTTTTTTTTTTTTTACATAGGGAAATCCTTCATGGATACCTTCCGGCTTGGGGGAGCGGGAGAGGTTATGCCGGACTCTTACCGGCTAAAACCCCATGGTGGCCTTCCTCCACGCCAATCAAGGGGCTCCGGGATCTCCTGTGGAACGCACCGGTGCCCCTCTGGCGCAACGCCGCGTCTGCGGCCCTCCCTGGGGAAGCTGAGTATTGCTTCCCCTTGCACCCTCTCGGTGCCAAGGCAGCACGAGACCACATCGTGCTGCCATCCTCCCGGAGCTGTTTAGTAGATACGAGGGGCCCCCACCCCACGCATCCGCAGCTCGGGAGCCCCTTTTAGTCGCCTTTTACGACAGGCAGGGGATACCGTAGTCTTATTCTATGCCCGAACTACTGGGCGGTATGGAGGTGGTCACCTCTTCCTCCTCGGTGCTTCCTCCTTCGAGCGGGATTGGCCCTCTCCCTCTCGGGCTCAGCCTCCTCTTTCCGCACCATTACGCTCTCGCAGAACCTGGTACACTTTTTTTAAAAAAAAAAAAAAAAAAACCTAACCTAACCTAACCTAATAGAAATATTTCAGAGGATGTTCCTCCGTCAAATTAGTGATAAGGTTTAAGATGTAAAACTAGAATTAATATATAATAAGTGTATTTAAAGAAATTAACACAAGAAAAAAAAAAAAAAACTTAACCCAGTACTGCTCGAAACTCCATACTATACACCTCGTCGCTCCGCACAAAAATTCATTAAAAATAGAAAAAACTTAAATATCAAAGTGAAAGTGTTGTGCAGTGATAGCCAAGTGTACGACTCACCAGGATTTGTGTTGGCAACAAAATCGGCCAACGGGATCCAACTCTGGAGACCTTCAACTTTGGAGCAGCATAGGCCGGCGCAAGAAGCACCATAAACAGTGAGTCAAATCTCAATGCGTAGCTCTTGCCAAGTTCTATCGGGAATTGAAGAAATTTTAGAGATCCGTCGTCAGGAACAGGATTTATCAACCAACAAAGCTCCCGTACAAATCGCTCTGACCTAGTTATCTAGGTTACACGTGCCGGGCTTGGCGCGTGTTAGTGACGTACCAGCCAGACAGCCATCGCTGAAGACACCTCTGCCCACCTGAGGACTTCGTCTAGCTGATGAGGAGCAGTTTCCTGAGGACACTCGGAGACCAGAGGTACACCTAGGGAACTCCTGAACCCCTTGTCCTATTCCCCCCGAGCTTGGGCTCGTTGATATCGGGACGACCAGTCCTTTCCGCACAGGTCCAAAACATCCCCCTCCCCCAAATTTTTGAACCCCCCCAAATTTGCCCCCCCCCCTCCAAAACTTGGTCACCCGCCGCGCGGATCACATTGATCTCCCCCCACCACCTGACGTACACCGCGCCTACCCCTCCCAGGTTTCACCCCCCCCATTATCAAGTGGGGCAAGACGGACCCCCTGCCAATCGTCGGCTCTTGATTCCAACCCTTCCCCCGACCTCCAACCCAACCATCAACACTCCCCCTAACCCAATACTAACTCCCCCTACCCCAACCCCGACTCCCCCCCCCCCAACCTAACTCCCCCTTCACAGATCCCGACTCCCGTCCCTGGTCCCAACTCCCCCTTCCCCAACCCCCAACCCCCCCTCCCCTCTCCCTCGACCTCACCCCCGCAAGGGCCCGTCTTGCCCCCCGTGACGCTAGACCCCCCGAGTTTGGGCTCAAACTTCTCGGGAGAGCAAAAGGAGTACTTTGGCTCTGCCAGAATTTTGATAGCCCTGCCGGTTGGGGTGATAGATCCAAAAAACCTTTTTCTACTCCCCCCACCCTCTTACCTCCACACCCCGGCGGCTAAATTTGTCCCCCTTGGCCTGACAACATCGAGCTTGGGCTCAAATTAACCGGAAGAGCCTCAGCTACAAACTGGCTCCCACGGATCACTGATTCCTTGCTTCCCTTGGCCATTAGATCGGAAAAACTATCCGCCACTTCTATCTTCCCCCCTTAGAGTGTACCTCACACAAATAGTCGAGCACAACAACTACGCAGGCACTTCAAGCAGTTTACTCGCACAAATAATCCGTGAAGCAACAAAACCAGCATCCGGAAGCCATCAACATCTACGGCAAGACCCTTATTTGTAGTTAGTTGGTAATTTTTAGTATAGTTTTAAATATTTATTTTAATTAATATTAAGTTAAGTTGATACTCATCTTATTCTAAGTAAATAAAATCCCCATCAAAATGTCCAACATCCCGAAAAACCCCAGAACCTCAGTCGCCAAGTCATCTACGACTGGGGTGCCCCCTCTGCGGCCACAACGTCCGCTCCGGGAAAGACTCCTCAGAAATAGCCTCAAGTCCGGTTCCGACGGGGAGACGGTCTCATCAGCTTCGGAGCGCAGAGTGGCTGCATCGGCCCCTGACACCTTCCACGCCGCACTATCACCACCTTGGCCAGTCGACTCGGACGAAGACTCTTTGTCGGAGTCGATTGACCGAAGGGATAGCTTTGTAGCCACCACAAACAGGGACCTCAGGAGTGGGGTCCGAATGGACGCTGCGAACAAGCTAGCCACTGACATGCTCCTCAAAGGTAAGGAGGCTCTAGAGGCCGCAAGGAACCTGAAGACGGAGCTCAAAACCACGGCCATTTTATCCCTGCAGACCCTGTACGAGACGGTGCTGTCTCTTTCCGACTCCAGATCACGGCACAAATCCAACCTGGAGAAGGAAAGAAGCCGGCACGCTCTGGAACTCGTCAGTGTGGAGCGTGCTCACACTAGACAGCTCACAGAGGTGACCAACAACCTCACCATCAACCTCCAAAAAACAATGGAGGAAGTAGGACAGGGTCTCCGGGAAACAAAGGCAGTAAGAGAATGGCTAGCGTATGAAACGCGGGATCCATTCGGACAAATAGGGGAAGCTAGGGACCGCCTGGCCGCCATCGACCTAGCTGTGCAGGGCTTATCGAAACAGTTAGCCCAGTTGTCAGTTGAAGGGTCCGGTTGTCCAGAGAGCTCTCTCAGAGGAGATTACAACAAACTCTCCACCAGTAGGGAGCAGCTCTCCAGGCAACTAGACTCAATGAGGAGAGAAACAACTACTCTCTCCCAAAGGACAACAGAACTGCACGAACGGATGGCAATCCGAGCGGATACAACTCCAATCACGGAACCCTCACAACCACAGACCGACCGCTTAGAGCAGGAGGTAAAGGATGTGAGGGAAACGCTGACACAACTCGACACTTACATAAAAAACACATTACGCGAGGCAATCACCACCAACGAAGCGAACCCCACAAATTCGGAACTCACAGAGCACCTCCAGCCGCTCACCGAAAGGCTTGAGGCAGTCTCTTCGGAGCTCAAAACTATGCGCGAACAAAGAAAGAACACCCCCGCCGCAACTCAGCTTAGAGACCGAGATCGCTGAGGCGAGCGGGTGGACCGTAGTGCAGCGGAAGCGCAAGCCGGAGAGACAGCCAGCCACACCGCCTTCACCAAGACCGAACCACAGCATTATCGTCTCCTCGACGGACGCCACAAAGACCGGGGAAAATGTCATCAAGACGATAATCGGTGCGCTGGACATGGGAAAAACCGGTGCACGGGTGGATCGGGTCAGAAAGGCGAGAAACCAAAAGGTTGTCCTTACTTGTGGGTCTAAAGAAGACCTGGCCCTGGTAAGGACAAGAGTTAAAAATAACACCCTGAAAGTGGAAGAGCCTCGCGTGAATAATCCCTTAGTAATAGTGAAAAACGTCCTCGCCTATCAGAAGGATGACGAGATTACGCAGCAATTCCGGGCTCAAAATAAACAATTGTTCATGGGCCTGGAGAAAGACGACAATCTCGTCAGAGTCAAATACAGAAAGAAAGCGAGAAACCCCCTGCAAGCTCATATAGTTTTCGAGGTGTCGGCGGCGCTCTATGGGAGGCTGATGGAGGCTAAAAAAGTCTACATCGGCCTCTCACGGAGCCCCGTCGAGGATCAGTCGCCCCTAATCCAGTGCTCCAGGTGCTGGGGATACGGCCACACAAAAAGCCTCTGCCGGGAGAAGGAGGACCTCTGCGGATTCTGCGGGGGAAATCACTCCTGGGAGAAATGTCGCAGCAGGAAGGAGAATGCTCTCCCGAAATGCAAAAACTGTGAACAGGCCCACACCCCAACATCAAAAGCGCACGCAGCATACGACAATGAGTGTCCAGAAAAACAAAAGATGGACGCCATAGCTCGCTCGCGTGTGAGCTACTGCTAAGGGCAACGATACCACCCCCACCTCTCCCCCCCCGAGTGCTTCCCATAGCAAACTGCTAGTAATTCAGGCTAACCTGCAGCGCAACAAACTGGCGACGCAGGAGCTGATACAGGCAGCCAAGGGACGCGGGGTCTCTATTGCCCTGGTACAGGAACCCCATGTGGGACGTAGTGGCAATATGAGCACCTACCCCGGCGCACAAGTCATTCAGTGCACCCTTAATCGCACAAAACCAGTGAAAGCTGCTGTCATCATTTTCGGAGACCAACTGAGGGTAATTCACGACCCACAGTTGGTGACCGAGACTGAGGCAGCGGTGACCCTGGTGGCGGGCAGCCTCAAGCTGGCAGTGCTATCGGTGTACTTCGAGGGGGATCAAGACATCAATGTGAACTTGCAGAGTGTTGAACAAAAATGCAAAAAGCTCAACACCAGCAACATTCTCATAGGCGGGGACGTAAACGCGTGGAGCCTCTGGTGGGGTAGCAAGCACGACGACCCCAGGGGAATAGCCTACAGCGCCTTCCTCAACGAGATGGAGTTCCATGTTCTCAACAGGGGGGAAACCCCCACGTTTGAGACATACAGGGGAGGTAGACTATACAGCAGTATAGTGGATGTTACTGCGTGTAGTCAATCTCTGCTAGGCAGGATTGAAAACTGGAGAGTGGACCGTGGTATGACAACGTCAGACCACAATGCCATTACATTCGCCTTGCGACTGGACAGAGAGTTAGTGGCTCTAGAACCCACTACCACTCGCAGGTTTAACGTCAAGAAGGCAAACTGGCGAGAATTCCAACTCCACGTGAAGTCTGGCTTAGCCGAGAATAACATCTCCCTGGACAACATCAACTCCATCTCGAGCGTCGAGGAACTGGATGAAATGCTTGTCGCATACACCAACGCCATTCAAAAGGCATGCGACAACGCAATTCCAAAACTAGGCGCCTACAAAGGTAAGGTAGCACCCCCCTGGTGGTCCAAAGACCTCGCTGATCTGAAAAGAGAGGTTAATCGAAGGAGGCGAAGGATCCGTAATGCTGCACCCACTAGACGGGAACACGTGGTTGGAGAGTACCTCACCGCCAAGCTGGACTACCAAAAAAAGGCTAGTGAAGCCCAAACCCAAAGCTGGAAAGAGTTCTGCTCGACGCAGGAAAAGGAGAGCATGTGGGATGGGATATACAGAGTAATAAGGCGAACAACTAAGAGGCGAGAAGACCCGCTTCTGAGGAACGAGAAGGGCGAGACACTCAGTCCCGAGGCATCGGCCGATCTCCTGGCCAGCACGTTCTACCCTGACGACTCTGCATTGACCGACCAACCCTTCCACAAACATCTCCGAGAGCTGACGGACTCCAACCCCGAGGATATCCAAGATCTGTCGGAAGACGACCCACCGTTCACGGAAGCCGAATTGGATTCAGTCCTCCACGACATTAATCCAAAAAAGGCACCGGGACCGGACGGGCTTACCGCGGACATATGCACGATGGCCATCGAAGCGGGGAGGGAGGTATTCATGGCTCTGGCTAAATGCTTAGGGCTTGCATATTTCCCTACTCAGTGGAAAATGGCGCACGTAATCATCCTCGGGAAACAGGGCAAAGATGATGTTCACGCTAGACCGTGACGCATGATTCGCACCCGCAGGCGGGGATGACCCCCCCCCCGCCGCGCGCCGGTCGAGGCGCGCGCGGGCGCTGGTCTCGCTCTGTTCGGATCGACGAGCCTCTCTAGGCGCACGCGCGCGCGCCCGCGCAGCCGACAGCTCTAAACAATAGACATTCGCGTCAGCACAAACAATATTGCGTACCTAAAGTGTAGTGTTAATACAAGTGCTGTGTACATCACTCAAACCAGGACATTCAATACATCCCTGCACAGACGCCAGCTCAACTAGCCAACAAGAAGGCTCAGCACGTCACCGCATCTCCTGTCGGCCCATCGAGAACAACATTCCAAAGCAAGGTCAGTCAGTTTACCCACAATCTTTTTCTTATCCTGTCTACTCTCCCATTCAAATTCCATCAGCTCTGCATCCTGTAGCCAGCGGCTACATTTTTGGTCCTTCGGCCGGATCGAATTCTGGTCCTTACAGTCCATTTTCACAATTTTGGCCCTTCAAACCGCTACTGAACCAGCCCCCGTCGATTTACTACAGTCCATTTTCACCCGGTTACATATTTTGCCCCCTTTCCCGGCAAAAAATATTTTGTGGTTTCGAATACCTATCGCGGGTAGATAATTAGAACCGCCGCCTGGAACATTCCATTTATCGGTTAGAACCGGCCCCCCCACGCCCCTTTACAGAATAACTGAATAACTCATTTTCATCACGGTTGTAATTATTGTTCAGCTCAGATAATATAATTATATCCATTCGGCCCAATTGTTTATTACAGTCCACTATATTTCTTTATTAAACCCCCCCGTCACTTCCAGGGATTAATTATCAGCCCTTATAAACCCCATACGTAAAATTAATTAAACTCAAAGTCAGCATTTTGCTCAACATTTTTTACATGTAATTCCCGACCCAATCTTTTCAAATGTTCTCGAAGTGATTCAACTTTGCTCGTAAATACATAGTTCACATTTTAGTTTCATATCGTGTTACAACGTTTTGAGTACCTACACTTCACTTTGTTTTCTATCGCGCGAAGAGGTGCAAATCTACCCACTGTCAAAGATAGTTCTCGTATCTTGCGAGATATTTTTTGTGAGAGTATAAATTTGCTTTATTTCGTGCACTTATATACGTCACATATATACGTAAGTTACGTGTGTTGAGTACATAAGTACACACGTTATACGGTTACGTATTATTACGTTGATTAAAGCTTGATTAGCATCATTGGATTGTCCGCACATTTAGATACGATTTCTGCCAGGTGAACGCATTCTTTGTTGTTTACGAGTTTGAGGCAGTAGATAGGTATTTTATTAGTTTCGTGTAAGCGGGAAATAGCATAATAACATAGGAGTGAACAAGGTCATCAGCCCTTTTTGATATTTAATGTTACGGTAATCTTGTGTTACGGTAAAAGTTTTCCGAACAGTTTTATCCTGTTATTGTCTGCCTTTTATTGTTTATGGTACACATATAGGGTGTTCCACGTTGGTTTATCAGCTCATATACAGGTTGTTTAAAAAAAAAAAATTTTGAACATGGCTTTTGTTATTTCGGCCCGCGCAAGTTACAAGCTATCCGCACGTTGGAGTTGGTAGCGCTCAAGTTTTTAATAACTCATTTTCACATATAGTCACACTCATCACACATTCAATCAGCACATACACACTCAACTCATTTTCACTCACACATTCAATCAGCACATACACACTCAGCTCATTTTCACTCACACATTCAATCAGCACATATAGACACACTCAGCTCATTTTCACTCACACATTCACTCATCAGATACACATTCAGCTCATTTTCACTCAATGAAACCAGCACTCAGTCATCACACACACACTCATCACATACACACTCAGTTCATTTTCACTCAATGACTCCAGCTCCAACAGAGAATTCTTGTAACTCCGCACAACGTGTAGTGAACGTCACTAACACACCAATAATAGCAGACGTACATGGTCAATTTCACTCAGCACGAGCCCTGTTAGGTTTTATCTCACGTCGCGGTACTCTAGTTCTCATTCGCTCAGAGTCGGCACAAGCTGTGTAGGTGCTAGGGATCAACTCATTGAAGTTCAGAACTTCCTCGGGTCAAACAATGATGCAATCACTCACAAGCTCGCGAATCAGCACATAACTTGGTTACTGAACCCGCCTAAAGGGCCTTGGTTCGGCGCACTGCACGAAATAAACGTAAAATCCACCAAGCAACTACTTTATCGCGTGATAGGTGAACAGCACCTCACTTTTGAGGAATTCTCTACCCTTTTGGCTCGAATTGAGGCTGTACTCAATTCAAGACCCCTCTGCCCAATTTCATCCGATCCTACGGACTTTGACCCTCTCACGGCCGGACATTTCATTATTGGTCGTCCGCTCACCGCTCTACCTGAGCAGTCTTTTTACGACAGACCCATATCTGTTCTTAAACGCTTTCAGCTCATTCAAGCGCTCTCTCAGCGCTTTTGGATTCTCTGGTCCAGATCCTACCTCCATACCCTGCAAACCCGCCCCAATCAGCTCTCCCCTTCCTCCCCTCCTCAAGTGGGTGAACTGGTCCTCATCAAAGAGGATGACTTGCCTCCGCTCCAATGGAAGTTGGGGAGAATTCTCCGCACAATGCCTGGCAAGGATGGAGTGATCCAAGTTGTGGATCTGGACACAGCCCATGGAGCCGCAGCCCCGGCCCCCCCAGGATGTTCACGCTAGACCGTGACGCATGATTCGCACCCGCAGGCGGGGATGACCCCCCCCCCGCCGCGCGCCGGTCGAGGCGCGCGCGGGCGCTGGTCTCGCTCTGTTCGGATCGACGAGCCTCTCTAGGCGCACGCGCGCGCGCCCGCGCAGCCGACAGCTCTAAACAATAGACATTCGCGTCAGCACAAACAATATTGCGTACCTAAAGTGTAGTGTTAATACAAGTGCTGTGTACATCACTCAAACCAGGACATTCAATACATCCCTGCACAGACGCCAGCTCAACTAGCCAACAAGAAGGCTCAGCACGTCACCGCATCTCCTGTCGGCCCATCGAGAACAACATTCCAAAGCAAGGTCAGTCAGTTTACCCACAATCTTTTTCTTATCCTGTCTACTCTCCCATTCAAATTCCATCAGCTCTGCATCCTGTAGCCAGCGGCTACAGATGACTACACACATCCCAAGTCATACAGACCCATTGGACTTCTGCCAGTAATCGGGAAAATCGTCGAGAAACTCTTGGTTAATAGGCTGCAATGGCACGTGCAGCCCACACTTAACCACAACCAGTATGGGTTTACACCACAACGCGGGACCGAGGACGCCCTCTATGACCTTCTTAAGCACACGAGATCAGAACTTGAAAGTAAAAATATAGTTCTCATGATCTCGCTGGACATAGAGGGAGCCTTCGATAACGCATGGTGGCCGGCTTTGAAGCACCAACTAGACACAAGGAAGTGTCCGCGAAACATATACGCGATGGTGTGCTCCTATCTACAAGACCGAAAAATAGTGGTCAACTATGCCAGAGCAACAAGCGAGAGGGATACTACAAAGGGTTGCGTCCAAGGATCCATCGGAGGACCAGCTTTTTGGAACATCATACTCGATCCGCTGTTGGCCAAGCTGGCACAGGAAGGAGTACATGCGCAGGCTTTCGCGGACGACGTAGTTCTAACATTCACCAGCCACTCGGTCGAAACCATGGAGCAACGAGTCAACTCAACACTGGAGACAATAGTGGAGTGGGGTACTCAGAACAAGCTCAACTTTGCCGCACACAAGACCAAGGCGATGTTGATGACTAAAAAACTGAAGTACGGGGAACCACACCTCTATATGTCAGGAAGTAGACTCGAACTCGTAGACGAGATAAAACTCCTTGGTCTCATCATCGACCGAAAACTCACCTTCAAGGCGCACGTGACCGCAGTCTGTAAAAAGGCTGCGGACATATACAAACACCTAGCGCGCGCAGCAAAGGTGACATGGGGCCTAAACGGTGAAATTGTAAGAACGATATACGTAGCGGTTGTCGAGCCGATCGTACTGTACGCAGCAAGTGCATGGTAGCAATCCACAGAACTCCAGATGATCAGAGATCGTCTGGACGCACTGCAAAGAGGATTTGGCCAAAAGATCTGCAAAGCGTACAGAACGGTCTCGCTCTCTTCGGCACTAATTCTATCGGGCCTACTACCCCTGGACCTTAGAGTACAAGAAGCCGCAATTCTGTACATGGCCAAACGAGGCATCAGTACAGACTACATACCACCAGGAAGGAAAATGGAGCAAAGGATAAGCTACCTAGAGCAGCCACATCCTTCTCAACTCATAACAACAGAGTTCGAGCTCCTAGAAAACATGGATTCCGAAACTCTATCCATCCACGAAATTGCTGGGCCGCAAGTGTACACTGATGGCAGCAAAATTGAGGGCAAGGTTGGAGCAGCCCTCACATGGTGGGAGGACGGACAGGAAACCAGTTTTCACACCTTCAGCCTGGATCCGGCGTGCACTGTCTTCCAATCAGAATTATACGCACTCCACAGGGCGATTGATTTGGCCAAGAACAGCACTAGTGATCAAATTAACATCTTGAGTGATTCAAGATCGTCACTAGAACTGCTGAGAAACCCCAAAACAACACATCCCCTTACCAGGAACATCAAAGAGTGCGTAGCGGAAATCAGAGCACAGGGTCGGCAGGTGCGGCTCTTCTGGCTCAGGGCGCATGTGGGCACAGCCGGAAACGAAAGAGCAGACGAACTGGCCAAACAAGCGGCTTTGCAGTCAAGTGATGCCCCAGACTACAGTGAAGTTCCCGTGTCACACGTCAAAAGAAAGGTCAGAGAGGAGACTGTACGCAGATGGCAAGACAGGTACAGCTCCTCCAGCACTGGTGCTGTCACGAAGGTATTCTTCCCGGACGTAAATGATGCATTCCGCATAGTCCGAGAAACCAAAATGACGCACTGTCAAGTGCAAGCCTTGACAGGACACGGGGGTATGGCGGAGTACTTGCATCGGTTCAAGCTGAAAAGCAGCCCTGGTTGTGAGTGCGATCCCGACACTAGTGAGTCAGTATGGCATCTTTTACTAGACTGCCCTCGTTTCGCGGTTGCCCAAATGGAGTTAGAGTACCGGCTAAGCAAAAAGCTGGAAAAAGCCGAACTGCGGAACATCCTAGCAGACAAAGACAACAGAACGCTCTTCCTTGCATTCGTAGAATCCGTTATACGGACAGCGGCTAAGAGGAACTCGTCCACAGACCTCACCTACATACCTCACCCACAAACAAACACCAGCACACCAACACCAACACCAACACCAACACCAACACAGACACAGCAACCGACAACAAGCTGCTCAATGCCAGCGGAGTATCAGCTTCTGAAGTTCAGTGAGGCAGGTACTCCGGGCATAAGACTCAAAGGAGTAGCAACGTTCATGGATGACAGCACCGAGAGACTCGGTATCTGCTTTTGCAGAATGAGGGGAAATAAATTTGTCACCATCTCACCTGGCCTTGCTCTCCTCCTAAAGGGGAGCAATTTCAAGGCAACCATGAGGCGGAAAGCATTCGAGGCGCTCGGGGACGCCACCGTGGCAGGTCATCGCTGCCGAATAGTGCGAACCAAGAATAAAATCATCGCGCTATTCGTGGCCGGCGACAACGTTTCAGAATTCGCCCAGGCGAGTTCGATGCTTTCCAACCTAGCAGCCATTGACGGACCTGCTAAGAAAATCAGCGTGGACGCTATGGTAGTCGCCTACTTAAAAGCCGAAGTGGAAGATTACTCGGGGATCCTCAGAGCCTCGAGTAAACACGAGATGGTGGTTTACGAGGACAGAGGCCAAAACCTCAGTTATCTAAGACCGTACCGTCTCGATGAATCTTCCACCCCCACCGACAGCTGGGGCTACCCAATAGCAAGTCCAGAACTAAGCGGTTCAGAAAGGCTGCAAGAAAAAATCGCAGGTGAGAGACAGCCGCCCCCTCGCCAAAAGGAGTCGGAAGGAGTGTTGTCAACCATGACCAGAGCAGCAGTCGGTTGCTTCACGAACATTGCATCACGAATAAAGAAACACTCGGACACACTCACACCCCCCAGACCCACAACCTCATCAGGGACAGTCTCAGGAATAACCCGAACAAACCTGATTGATAAAGGAGTGATAATGTTTCTGACTAGTGACGGGCATCGGCGTCACTGGTGCGAGGGTTCCATAACCACGCTCAGACACCACTAATTGTATGTCAAAGGGCGATATTAGCAGCTGGAACAGGGGCCCATAAGCTGTCCCAGATTTATATTCTACAAATATCTTATATTCTACAAAATATAGTACAAAATGTCCTACCAGACAATTGTATGATGACCTCATCAGCTAGTCCTCGCGACGAATTCCTTCCGCACGTGGACTCCAAGGCGTTCCGGTGCTGTGACACGCTGCTCACCGTCACGAAGAATCTAAACACGACCCACCTACCCCTGGATGCATCCAAACCCAGAAGAAATGGTAATCTGACAAAGTTCTCCGATCATCGGGAACCGCATGGGTACAGGTTATGTCACACACACACACAGGAAATACACCAAAAGTGGCCTTCACGCCAAAATATTGTCAGACCCTGACTCAATAATGTTCTTTACGATGTCCACATCGATTTCCCTTGTATTAAGCCGTTAATATCCTTAAATATGTGGTCGACCGCGACCCTTTCCCAAAATTCCGTCCTTTTCGAGATATTTGACAGCTCCAAGTGGGAAGTGTTACCACACCCAAAAAACAGAAACGTCGACCGAACACTCGACAGATGCGTTCTAAAAATATACATTTTATTCATAACAAAACCCATCAAAATCCTACAGGGGCCTGGTTGCCCGACCGGAACTCGTTACACCCACCACTCCATCGGACCACTTGTCCAATGCACTCCTGGAGTACGTAGCGATGCTCAAAGGCACAGTTGTTTCTAAACAAGAAACATGCCGAACGATCCTCCGAGCCTATCGTCGGGGGAACGAGCAATTGTTACACTCCAAACTCGAGGAGTGCGACGCGGCGGTGTACAATAACGCTACCTTCCAAGTATTGGGGGGAACAATGGCGGGGGAGAACATGGCCGCGTTCAATGGCACCATTGGTTTTGTGGAACTGGATGAAAATGAGTCAAACCGGATGGGGAAACCAGTTTTCACCACCCCAGTGGATGACCCCATTGTGGTTGTCGCCAAGTGTACACGGATAATGCTGGAGGACAGAATCTTAACAACAGCAAACAAACTGCTAGGGGATTCTGAACCCACCGAAGCCGTTGTACAAATGCTGACACCAGAAATGGAATGGGTAAACAGGGTCCCAGGTAGTGGAAAAACAACCTGGGTAGTCAACAACTTTGACAATGAAACGGACCTGGTAACAACGTCCACCCTAGAAGGAGCGAGAGACCTCCGTCAAAAGCTGGAGGACAAGCTCGGCAGAACTGCAAAATTCAGGGTGCGCACGATGGCCTCATTGCTAGTAAAAGGCATTCGCGAGGGCGAGAGCTTCCGTCGGCTTATAGTCGATGAGGCTTTCATGAGCCATTTTGGAGCCATCGTGTTAGCAACCAGGATAGTCGGCGCCAGCAAAATCTTGCTCCTGGGTGACCAAAACCAGGTCCCTTTCATTGACAGAGAAAACCTCTTCCCGATGAGGTACCTTAGTCCCAGTCTTTTTGGTAGCATAACAAAACAACTGCTGTGCACACACCGAAACCCCATGGACGTAGCATATGCCCTAAGGAAGATCTACAGTGGCATATACTCGTCCAAGGCTCAAACACGGTCCTTGACTCTGGAATCCTACGAAGAGACGCGACCTCCAAGAAACGAGCATAACACGCTCTACCTTGTACACAGCCAGGCCGAAAAAGCCTTCCTAGAAGGTCTGGGGTATGGTAAGCAACAAGGGTCGCGTATCCACACAATCCACGAGGCTCAAGGACTTACGTGGGAGAGAGTGGTGATCATAAGAACTGCGAAAGTCACCCAGCAGTTGCACAGCAGCATCCATCACGCGGTCGTGGCGGTGTCAAGGCATACCGGCAGCTGTGTGTATTACACGGCTCGCCGAAAGAACGATGCCATAGTTCGGCTAATAATAAACGCCCTGGCAGCTGAGACCGGCACGATCAAAGAGTATAATTTAAAAATGGCCTGGAGGAACCGAGACACGTCAGTGGCTGACGCCATGCTGAGTGGCGGCACGGGCGGCACCCCAGTCGTCTGAGCCGGGTAAAGTTGTATGTCCCACCTCCTCACAATAAAGGTGTTTGTTTGTAGTATTTGTAATCTCATAATTGTAAAATTTTCATATCCATATTAATTAAAATTTTGTATAATTGTAGTAACAACTTATTTTAAAAATAAAATATGTATCGTGTAGTAGTATAATATTTAATATTCATAAAATATATATATATATATATATATATTTATACATGAAAAAAATAATCATCATAATAATAATAATGACATCAACAACTAAAAAAAAAAAAAATAATAATAAAAAATAAATAAAAAATAAAAATATCATAGATTTATTTATATTTGTAACTAGTTATAAGTAAGGGTCAATTTAATCTCAATTGTCACAACCTAATTCACAAAAAAAAATTTATATCACCTAAAAACTAATATATTTTATGTAAGGAGCGAAAAGGAGAAGTAACGAACAAATTAAACATGACAAAAAAAGGTATGGCGATCAATGTCCATAGCACTTGCGTTTTATTAATAAAACAAAATAAAAAAAAAAAAAAAAACCTAACCTAACCTTTTTTTTTTTTTTTTCATGGGGAAATCCTTCATGGATACCTTCCGGCTTGGGGAAGCGGGAGAGGTTATGCCGGACTTTTACCGGCTAAAACCCCATGTTGGCCTTCCTCCACGCCAATCAAGGGGCTCCGGGATCTCCTGTGGAACGCACCGGTGCCCCTCTGGCGCAACGCCGCGTCTGCGGCCCTCCCTGGGGAAGCTGAGTATTGCTTCCCCTTGCACCCTCTCGGTGCCAAGGCAGCACGAGACCACATCGTGCTGCCATCCTCCCGGAGCTGTTTAGTAGATACGAAGGGCCCCCACCCCACGCATCCGCAGCTCGGGAGCCCCTTTTAGTCGCCTTTTACGACAGGCAGGGGATACCGTAGTCTTATTCTATGCCCGAACTACTGGGCAGTATGGAGGTGGTCACCTCTTCCTCCTCGGTGCCTTCTCCTTCGAGCGGGATTGGCCCTCTCCCTCTCCCGCTCAGCCTCCTCTTTCCGCACCATTACGCTCTCGCAGAACCTGGTAACGGCTTCCCATGAACTCTCCCCTGTCAGCATAGAATTGACTAACGCCGGTGGAGAGAGGTCCTGCCCAACCTGACTTACCAGGTCCTGCTGCTCGGAGTCCCAGGCAGGGCACTCTTCGAGCGTGTGCTGCGCCGAGTCCACATCACCATCACAATGGTGACACTGCGCCGTCTCTTCACGTCCGATTCGACACAGATACTCACCGAAGCAGCCATGCCCTGTGAGCACTTGCGTCATCCGGTACGTGACTCGTCCGAAGCCTCGCATCATCCACGTCCAGAAATTGGGCAGTATTGCTCCAACTACGCGCTGTCTGGCACTTTGCGGCTCATGTAGCCTATCGTGCCATGACTCCAGCGCGGCTCGGTGTTCCCGCTGCTTCACCCTCTCCAGCGGCTCTTGGGGCGCATTTTCACCACCACAGTCGATGCCACGACTTGAGGCAAATACCCTCTCATCCATATCGGCCAGGATATCAAGCGGTGGAAAACGCGCGAGGAGCGTCGCCGCCTGGAACGATATCGTGCGATATCCGCGGGCGATCCGCATTGCCATCTTGCGCTGCACACTATAGAATATAGTTCTGCAACGCCTGATTCCCAGTCTTGCGGACCATACGGGAGCTCCGTAGAGAGCAATAGACCGCACTACCATCGCGTACAGACGGCGAACTTCCTCCCTGGGTCCCCCGAGATTAGGCAGCAGTCGGTGAAGTGCACCGGCTACCTTCTGAATCCGAAGGACCTGACGGCTGAAGTGCTCCTCAAACCCCCAACGGCTGTCGAGGATGAGGCCAAGGTACTTCATGTACCTTCCAATCTGGACCTGAGTCGAGCCGACACATACCGAAAGGCTGGGAGGTTCCTGGCTTCGAGGAAGCTTGTGGAACCATATAGCCTCGGTCTTCTGGGGTGCCACTCGTAGCCCAAGCTCGTGGATTTTGTCCACGATGCAGGCCACACCAAGTTCGGCGCTTCGGACGGTATTCTCGAAGGTGTCACCCTCGATCAGAACGAGAGTGTCATCTGCGTAACAGACGACTGTGACACCCTCGGGGAGACCGACGCATAGCACCGCGTCATATGCTATGTTCCACAGCAAGGGACCCAGCACTGACCCCTGAGGAACGCCGCAGTTCACCTCCCTGCTGTGTACTGAGCCGTCTCGACCCGTATATTTAATTGTCCTGTCGCTCAGGTAGGCCCCTATGATCCGTTGCAGATAAGAAGGGACGTCGTGATCAATCAACGCCCTTCTGATCGCACTCCAGGGTAGGGAGTTGAAAGCGTTCACTATGTCTAAACTGATCGCCAACACTACCCCGCCCTGGGAGACAACCCGGTTTGACATGTGTCGAACACGGAGAATTGCGTCCAATGTTGATCGACCCTGTCGAAAGCCGAACTGGCTGTCAGACAGGTCGGGGCCCACTCTCACAAGATGTGAGTTTAGACGGTGGGCAATTATTCTTTCGAATAGTTTGCCCACTTCATCTAAGAGGCATATGGGTCGGTAACCGGATGGAGAGTCCGGATCTCTGCCCTCCTTCACCAGAAGCACCAGCCTGGCCTCCTTCCAGGTGCGTGGGAACTGGCCAATGCGGAGACAGCTTGTAAACAACCGCCTTAGCCTGTCTCCTAGCTCCACCATGGCGAGCACCTATGCCCGACCCGGGATACCGTCTGGGCCAGGGGCGGTGTTGCGCGCTGCTAGGCGTTTGACGGCGCAGGTCAGGTCTGGTTTTGATACCTCCAGATCGTCGGACCAGATTCGCAGTTCTACGGGGGTCAAAGGCACAGGGTCATCCTGGGTTCTGGGGAGGAGAGTGTTGACCACTGTGTCTACCAGATTCGGTTCAAGGGTTTCCGTCAAAGGCGGAACCCAGGGCCGCAGCTTCCCCATGACCATCTTATATGGTCGACCCCATGGGTCCTTGTCCAGGTCCCGTAGAAACCTAACCTAACCTAACCTAACCTAACCTTTTTTTTTTTTTTTTTTTTTTTTACATGGGGAAAACCTTCATGGATACCTTCCGGCTTGGGGGAGCGGGAGAGGTTATGCCGGACTCTTACCGGCTAAAACCCCATGGTGGCCTTCCTCCACGCCAATCAAGGGGCTCCGGGATCTCCTGTGGAACGCACCGGTGCCCCTCTGGCGCAACGCCGCGTCTGCGGCCCTCCCTGGGGAAGCTGAGTATTGCTTCCCCTTGCACCCTCTCGGTGCCAAGGCAGCACGAGACCACATCGTGCTGCCATCCTCCCGGAGCTGTTTAGTAGATACGAAGGGCCCCCACCCCACGCATCCGCAGCTCGGGAGCCCCTTTTAGTCGCCTTTTACGACAGGCAGGGGATACCGTAGTCTTATTCTATGCCCGAACTACTGGGCGGTATGGAGGTGGTCACCTCTTCCTCCTCGGTGCCTCCTCCTTCGAGCGGGATTGGCCCTCTCCCTCTCCCGCTCAGCCTCCTCTTTCCGCACCATTACGCTCTCGCAGAACCTGGTAACGGCTTCCCATGAACTCTCCCCTGTCAGCATAGAATTGACTAACGCCGGTGGAGAGAGGTCCTGCCCAACCTGACTTACCAGGTCCTGCCGCTCGGAGTCCCAGGCAGGGCACTCTTCGAGCGTGTGCTGCGCCGAGTCCAGATCACCATCACAATGGTGACACTGGGCCGTCTCTTCACGTCCGATTCGACACAGATACTCACCGAAGCAGCCATGCCCTGTGAGCACTTGCGTCATCCGGTACGTGACTCGTCCGAAGCCTCGCATCATCCACGTCCAGAAATTGGGCAGTATTGCACCAACTACGCGCTGTCTGGCACTTTGCAGCTCATGTAGCCTATCGTGCCATGACTCCAGCGCGGCGCGGTGTTCCCGCTGCTTCACCCTCTCCAAACCTAACCTAACCTAACCTAACCTAACCTAACCTAACCTAACCTAACCTAACGTGGGAGAGAGTGGTGATCATAAGAACTGCGAAAGTCACCCAGCAGTTGCACAGCAGCATCCATCACGCGGTCGTGGCGGTGTCAAGGCATGCCGGCAGCTGTGTGTATTACACGGCTCGCCGAAAGAACGATGCCATAGTTCGGCTAATAATGAACGCCCTGGCAGCTGAGACCGGCACGATCAAAGAGTATAATTTAAAAATGGCCTGGAGGAACCGAGACACGTCAGTGGCTGACGCCATGCTGAGTGGCGGCACGGGCGGCACCCCAGTCGTCTGAGCCGGGTAAAGTCGGGCGTCCCACCTTCTCACAATAAAGGTGTTTGTTTGTAATATTTGTAATCTCATAATTGTAAACTTATCATATCCAAATTAATTAAAATTTTGTATAAATGTAGTAACAACTAATTTAAAAAAAAATATATATATATATGTATCATGTAGTAGTATAATATGTAACATTCATTAAAAAAATAATAATAATAATAATAATAATAAAAAAATAAATAAAAAATAATAATAATAATAAATAAATATAAAAAAAATAATAATAAAAAAAAAATATATATATATATTTAGATATCTTTATATGTAGTTCTTAAGTTTTATGTATGTATATATAAGGGTCTTTGTTTACGGTAGAAGCATGTATCTGATAGTTTTAAGGAGCGAAAATAAATAAAATAAAGTAAACACAAAAAACAAACAGCAACAAAAAAATGGTATGGGAGATCTTATCCCATAGCAAAACCTTTCATTTATAAAAAAAAAAAAAAAAAACCTAACCTAACCTAACCTAACCTAACCTAACCTAACCTTTCACAAGGAAACCGTAAAACCCGCACAAAAGCGGATATGGGTTTAGTGGAACCGCCTCGGCTCAGACAAGCCACAACTACCCTGGATCACATCGTGAATGCCTTCCTCGAGTTCCAGAGTGTCCTTAAAGCAAACAAGGTCATGAACACCAAGACCTGCAAGGACATACTGCTACTATACAACCGAGGGAGCACGGAATTGCTGAGCGTCAAGCTCAAAGAAGCGCAGGCAACCATCTACGACAACGAAAGGGGAACGGTTATAGCAGGTGCCCCAGTAACACGTCATATGGTTGCCTACAACTCCAGCAGAGGCTTCGTCGCACTGGACGAAGAAGAGTCATCACTTTCCACCAAAATCAATTACCTAGCCCCAGAAACGGATCCCATTGTGATCACAACCCGGGAAACAAAGGTGATGTTAGACGACAGGGTGTTGGAAATGGCGGAAAAAATAGCCAAAGACCCCGCCGGAAATGAGACCTTTGCGAACTGGGAAGTACCGGAAATCAAATGGATAAACGGAGTACCGGGCTGCGGAAAAACAACTTGGCTCTTGTCTCAGTGTGACATAAATCAAGACGTGATAGTCACCCAGACCATCGAAGCGGCAAAAGATCTAAGGGCTAAGCTGGTGACACAATCAAAGGTACACCTATATACAAGAGTGCGCACCCTGGCCTCTGCACTAGCAAACGGCGTGGGCGCTTCGGGAAAGAAGAAAGAATCGTGCAAACGCATCTTCTTTGACGAAGCTCCCATGAGTCATTTCGGCGCCATTGTCATGGTGACACAGATGTCAGGGGCCAGAGAAATGATCTTGATAGGTGACATCAACCAGCTTCCCTACATGGACAGACAGTGTCATTTTGGAATTTATTACAACCGCCTAAATCTGGTAACAAGCATCAGTCTTGAGCTGTTGTGCACACATAGAAACCCGATGGATGTGCCATATGCCCTCAGTGAGGTGTACAATGGCACATATTCATCCAAAACGCGAATACGTTCCCTGAAGCTGGAAAGGTACACGAATGCACAAATACCTAGAGACCTCCCAAGCACATTATTTCTTGTGCACACCCAGGCCGAAAAGGAGTCCCTGGAAGGCCAAGGCTATGGGAAGGGAAACGGGTCACGCATTCAGACTATCCACGAAGCACAGGGACTGTCAGGGACTTACTTACGCGAAGGTAATTATCGTGCGCAGAACAGCTCATAGATTGCACCTACACAACAGTATCCCGCACGCAGTGGTGGCATTATCGCGTCATACTGAAAGCTGCATCTACTATTCAGATGACAGAGGGGACGCGATTGCTGCCTTTGTAAAGCGAGCAGAAGGTGCGACAGATGCCCAGATCAGCGGGTACAACTTGAAAATGGCACTGCAAAACCGGAATACCGCGGTGATAAACCGGCCGATATAATGACCAAGACAATGGGAAATGGTTAAATTTGACGAACAACAAAAGTATTAATTCTGTTAAAATTTGTAAATTAACTTACCTAATAATAACTAAATGTATAAATTGTAAAACTAACAATGTAAACCCTCGAAACAGCTCTCTCATCTAGATAAGAACTAAGTAAGAAATGTTAAGACAAAGGAGTGTCTTTATAAAATAATACTTAAAATATAATTAAGCTACTAACACTTATCTTTATATAATTACCAAACAATATAATATATTGTTTAATTTTAATCTTTTACTAGTGATATTTTCCATCTTTTATTCTTTTTGTTCATATGTACATTATTTCTCTTATTTTTATTTCAATGTTTTTTTTTTTTTTTTTTTTTTTAATTTTTATTTTTAATTTTTTTTTTTTTTTAGTCTTTCTTTTTTTTTTTATCTCATGCATTTTGATTATCATTATTATTTTTAAACTATATATTATATATTAATACAGGAAAAAGTATTGTATATTTGGACGAGACTTGGTTTGACACCCACGATACATTGAAAAAAGGATACAGGGACAATTCTCAAAATTGTTCGACAAATACTCCATGTTCAAGAGGCAAACGTTTAATTATATTGCACGCAGGCACTGAAAATGGTTGGATTCCAAGGGCTCTTCTTGTCTCGAGCAAACATTTGAAAAACTCAAGTGCAGACTATCACGAAGACATGTGTTCGGAATTGTTCGAAAGATGGTTCATAGAGCAGCTTTTACCCAATATCCCTGCCAACAGCGTTATCGTTATGGATAATGCGTCTTATCATAGCCGGCAAGACGAAAAAATTCCCAACACAAATACAAGAAAAGCGGATATAATAGCTTTTTTAAGAAGGCGTCATGTTACTATACCTGAGAAAATAACTATTAAGAAGTTGTTGGAAATTGTAGAAAATCAAAAGTTTGAAAAGAAATACGTCATCGACAAAATAGCGGCTGAGGCTGGGCATGAAATTTTAAGGCTTCCCCCCTATTATCGTGTGTTAAACCCAATCGAGCTTATGTGGAGTCATGTGAAAAAACAAATTCGTATGACGAACATTACACCAACAGTGGGTGATACCGTAATTCAAAATTTAAGAACTGTGGTAGACAATACGAACCCCACGCTTTGGAAAAATGCTTGTGAGCATGTCATCAAAGTGGAAAACGACTTTTTAACCCACCCTGTGTATCCATTCATCATAAACACCTGCGAAACCTCAAGTTCGGAAGAAAATATGTCAGAAAGCGAATGAATCTTATATTTTTTATAATTAATGTACCTATATGTTAAACGTAAATCAATTAAGCTAGTCGTAACTTAAGTTATCTGAATGTCTGTACTTGTTAATTATTAGACGTTACATGTAATAAATATAAAGATACCATAGTATTATAATTAAACATTAATGTAAATAACTAATCATACGTATTTTTATTTTCAAGTACCAAAATTTCTTAGTCACGCTTTAGTTACATACAGATTGCACCGACGCGTGCCAATTTGAAGTGCTCCAAATTAGATAACAAAAGGCAAACATTATGAGCCCCATTGTTAAGTTTCAAGTGGAATCGGGCCATGGTATTTGAAATGTACTATACCTAAGGCCATGAGTCTCCGCATACCGCTCACAGATGTTCAGCAGCCTCCTGAGAGCACTGACAGAGGGACTCAGCAACACCATGTCATCAGCGTAACTAATATTATTGACAAATTTCCCATCAATGGAGCAACCTACCATGGCATCACTGAGCTCCCCTATCAGCCGATTCACATACAAGCTGAAGAGCCTCGGAGAGGTCAACCCACCCTGCCTCACACCGCACTCCAACCTGTACGTGTACGGCTCGGATAGTGAGCCTGCCCACCTTATCATTATATTACTCTGATGACCATACCAGTATTTAAACATTTCAATGAGCTCATCTGATAACGTAGTGTCCTCATATAGCTTCTCCCATAGCTTATTGTAAGACACCAAATCGAAGGCTTTTGACAGGTCAAGAAAACACGCGTAGACGGGTGTCTTCCTGTCTGTGTGGTACCGGACAGTGTGCTTCAGACAAATTGGGCATCGTGAAGAGTTAGATGTTTATCCAGTTGTTTGTCAAGCACACTGTCCAGCACCTTAGCCAAAATGGTAGCCAACGAGATGGGTCTGTAGTTATTGGCATCAGAAGCATCTCCTGTTCGGTTCTTCACTATCGGCACCACCAGGGTCTTCATCATCTCGTCAGGTAAGTAAGAATGCCTTACACAAAAGGTGAAATGCATGGCTAGCACTCTGGGCAAATGAACACCTGCATGTTGCAGATGTTCAATACTAAGAGAGTCATGCCCAAGTGATTTTCCACACGTCATGCGTCTCACCACTGTCTTTATCTCTTTAGCCGTGAACCTCACAGGTGAGCTAATGGTGGACACCCTAGAAGGTGACGAATCCCCTGGCGGCCCCAACGGAGACTGTACCTTAAAATGGTTTTGAAAGAGTTGTGCAATGTCGGCAGGCTCACTAACACCCTCTACGCTCACAGGTAGACTCGACCTAGGGCTCAGTTTATTGGTCTGTTTCCAAAACTTTCCGAAGTTTTTATCGGAATGATGAGATGCTATATGTCCATTTTTATTTGTTCAGCGTTATCTTGACACCATTTCAAAATTTTTCAATTATTGCATCACTGAACTATACTCTATTACCCCAAAATCAACTATCTTGATATTTATGTAAGTTGACTTTACCGATATCCAAATTTATACTGGTGGCTTTGTAGAATGTCGGTATAAAGCTTTGATTAATTTAGTGAAGATTCGTAACGCCCTTACTCGACTGATTCAAGAAATGGAACAGGTATTTCGTACTATGTATATGCAATTACCATCAGCGAAAGAGATAGATTGACGATACAAGACTTTTGAGCGAGCAAGACAGGATATTGCTTGGCTCGGCTCGGTTCGTTACAAAGCCGAGAGACAGCGAGTTTGTACCCCCCACAATGCTGATTATATTTTTACTTAAAAATACTGAAATGAAACAGACTGAACCCCAAATTACATTAACTACTTCTATTGGATCGTTTGATACAGATTATAAACTAAGGCCTGAAGAGTGATCGTCTGATAAATAACCATACATTGTGAACCAAGTAGTAACCCCTGTTCTTTTCAAAGCAATTCAGTAATGAACCATTCTACAACTACCTAGTCAATAAAATTATGAATACCAAGTGTAAATATTTCCTACCATATTAGACTCTAGGTGTTAATTTTTATGGAAAACAAATCAAAAGTCATCACTTTAAAGATATTGGTAAAATCACTATATGAGAGCTTATCTGATTAGAATTATTTATGAAAATGTCTGTCTGCACTAGAAATAAATTTAATTTAGTTTTAGATTTTGCTAACTTTGGATATTATGATTGTATTTTGAGTAAATAAAGAACTTAACAGCTATATTATTATTTATGAAATTACATAACAGTTGTAACTTATGTATAATCTTTAGGAACCTTTTATTGAACTTCTATAAGTTTGAAATATGTAATATTTATCTTTCTGAACAAGTTATTTAAGGGTATGTCGGCAGTAAATCATATTGACTTCTAAACTGGACTTTGTGAATATTTTGGGTTATAAGAACTTATTACACAATAATATTTCTGAACTGCAGTTTGTATTTAAATGAAGCTTAGTACTTTAAAAATAAGGTACATATTTCTATAAATTTTATCTATAGATACTTTTATTAGATTAATCAAATAAATTGGAAGATATTGAATCCATCAGAAAGTGCTACCTGACATATCGGAAGCTAATCATCACATGGTACCTTCCATAAACCAATTACCAAAACCAATTTCTGTAAGTACCTTATTTCATATGTACCTAGGTTTCATTTAATGAACCCTTTTAAGACTTAGTAGTCTCTATATGAAATAAGTCAATATAAATTACCTTTATATAAATAAATTTAATATATTTTTAATTACTATTTCACTAAAAATTATATTTAGTAAGGGTTGTAAATAACAAGAAAGGTTCCCTTCGATCATACATAAGTCTTGGCTATTTTCTTGACTATGAGTGATAATAATTTCAATAAAACAATCAAGTCTTATTTACTGACTTATTAAAATAAATTATAACTTTATTTTTAGTTCACAAGCATCTATTTTATACCATTTTAACTTTCTGGCTTCACTATTCCATAGGTATATAGTGTTATAGCCTGGGTCTCAATATACCAGTTAAAATGAAAGAATATTATTTATTCAGTACAAACAGACACATCATTTTGTATTATAAAAATTAATATATTGAAATTATATCTCTTTCGTTAAAATAATATATTTCTTAGGCACAGTTTTATTTATTTCAATGAATTCGGGCCTGTTTATCAATCTCCCATCCATGAATTTTCCAATGAGAATATTAAATTTTCTCTAAAAGAATCTAATTTGACTCTAATAATTTATATAGCAATTAAAGGGTCTCTTTGTTTAGTTTTGCCCAAAATTTAATTCACATGCTCTGCACATTGATAAAGATCATGCAAATAGGAATACAAGAAATAGCTTCCTGAAGAATTTAAACAACAAATTGGCAAGCATACACACAAAATCAAGACATAAAAATTAGAGGAATTTCGCAAGCAAAATATATAGAATCAGTAGGTCAAAATAAATTTTAGATACACTTCTAGAAGTAATAGAGCTTGATTATCCTATTACTCACAAACTCTGCCGAAGAGCAATCCATAATATAACTAAAATTCACTATATTTAGTGAACCACTTATCACAATTCATCCTATTCTTTCGCAGAAAAGGGATTTTTCACTTATTTCACTTTCGCGGCTATTTTTCAAGGCCCTCACACAAGCCTATGTACACTTCTCAGACAATCCTAAACTAATACTTTTACTTCCCTATATAAATTTAAATTTATTTGCCTGAGAATCCTATTTTCTAAACGTTTTATAAATAAATAAATTATCACCGAAAACTCGCACCTCAATCGGGCAGCGTAACGTCCGCGCGGTATCCTTCGAAAATTAGAACTTCCCTCCCCTCTCTTTTTTAGTCCTATTTATACCCCAAATCCGCCATGTTTTCTGGGTAAATGCTATCGAATGCATCTTTTCCAGAAATTTTCTATGCAAAGCTAGCTCCTCGTTCGAATTTTATCTTTGACATGTTGTAATAAGGATCTTATTCCCTTGCCCTAACTTCTCAACGGTCAACCAAATACTTTTGTGTTTTTATGCTTGTTACAAAATTCAATCTTATTCCTAATACTTTAGAATACAGTTTCCGCTGATAGCTTACTGTTCTAGAACCATCTATGCATTTGCTTTCATTTAAGGGTCCGTATGGTTTTTAAAACCAAATTCAGTGCGATATTTTTTTATTACTTTGTGAATAGTTTCATTTAATGATTTTGAGATTAACTTTATACTTTTTTTGTTTCTTTTGTTTGGGAATTAGCAAACTATGGCCTCAACAGGGTCCAGTTGGCTACAATCTCCCCTTGAAGGATTTACGCAGCGAAACATACACTTAGCGAAGGAAACCTTCCTCCCTATTATTCACAAACAAACTTAAAATAAACTTAAGTAAGTACGCAATGTATTTATTATCATCTTTCTCCCAGAAAAGTTCAAGTGTAGTGTGTTTTTAAACCAAATAGTTAATCAAAAATTAAATCAGTTGAAATTCCAAACTAGGTTTATTAATTACAGATAAGTACCTATTAACAAGGCGATCTGAATCCTTCCAAAAGAAATTAGTTGTGAGATAATTCAGCCTTAATGGCTACACAACGACCTTCTAGTCAAATTCCATATTTTCAATTTGAACAATAGATGCGTCTTTGTGTCTCTTTCTTGAATCGAGATCACTTTAATAGCTCTCAAGATAAGCACCCAAATAATCAATTTCCTAAATCTAGAAAATCTCCCAATATTAAAATCCAATCAACCATTCGGAGTTTGTATAGTTGTCGAGAAAACTGCATTAGCTGCGTGTATAGTGAAACTATTAAGAATCACAGTATATACTGTTTATTAGTAACCTAACTCCAATTCATCTTAATAGTTTGTTGTGTAGAGTAACGCCTCTGGGATATCATGACAATAAATATGAGTCCACATTCCCGAAACTGTTGTCTCGCTAGAGCCCTTTTCTTTGTCAAAGTCAAAGTCAATTGTCAAAGTCTTAACATTCAATCTCTTCCACCGACAACATACATCCTTCCTCATTCTCTCTAGCAAATACTCTAACAAGCCACCAGTCCTGCAAACATGGACTAATCTAGATATATTGATTTATCTTTATTTAATTAAAACCTTTTATCATCTAACTTATTAATTAACTTATCAAATTAACTAACTACAACTAACTACTACAACAACTCTACAATAAAACCTCAACATTATTTTTTTTATAATTTTATTGAATTTTATTTTTTATTTTTTTAGTAAAACAACTAGATTTTATGGTTAATTCATTTTATTGAACCTCCCTTATTATTATTACTACAATTCTCATTTTCCTTAAAAAATTCATTTAGTAAAACACATCTTCAAAAATTTTTTTTTTTAATTCTTTATTTGTATTTAATTAACAAATGTTTACATATTCAAAATAAATAATGTTATCAACTTGAATTCCCTTCTCTACTTGCTCTAAATCTCCTTTCTTTTGTATTGCAAATAATATTTATACCGCAAATTATAATTCAATATTTTCTCCACATCTACCTGTAAATCATAATATTTTTATCAGTGACGTACTGGTTTTTTTTTTCATTATATATTTTTTTTAAATATTTCATTTGATAAAACAACAAGCAAATTTAAAGCAATTTTCTTCTCGCAAAATAAAGCTCCAACTAGCTACAAAAAGTCATAAGATTTTTTTATCGTAGATGTCCATTTAACCCAAATTCACAGGCTAATTTAAATAACCAATTGCTTTATATTCTTTCCCTGTAAATAAACAAAATAGTATAATACTAGAATTAATATTGACATCCCTACAACATATAACTGAAAATTGCTAAATAATTTCGATTACTTTTAAAGCTATTCTAGGCTTTACTAAATTCTAGGTAAGTGATAAGCAATATGATGAATAAAGTATCGTCAGAAAACCCCGATTTTCAAAAAAAAAATTAACTTTAGTTCCCGCAACTCCATTTTATTCTGGTTAAATAATCTAAAATGTAGATTTATTAGTCATATTTAGTTCATAAGAATAAATATCATTTAATTGAACCTCAACCTCTAAAAATAAATTAAATACGTTGATTCCCCGTACAATATAACTATTTGTATATTCCAACTAAACAATCAACAATTTATTCCATAGCCTTCTGCTTCTTTAAAAATTAATTAAAGTTAAATATTGTAAAATGTGGTCGCAATTAATATATTAATTTAAGTAAATAAACTAACTATATGAATGAGAAGATGATATAAAAAACACAAAAAGTATAATCTGATACCATCGGTGATTTGAACTCTGGACTTCTAGTACCCCAGGCTGATGCTCTACCCCTTAAGCTATGGAGTAATTAGAAACCATTGTGAAAATAGCATTCAGTACTTTCCCATCAAAACTAATGCTATATATTCGAGTAAAGACGATCTCATAGGAGTCGAAATATATTGTATTTATTTGTTTTCATTGTTTAAATGTATAATAAAATAAATAAATAAATACCTTTAATTAGATTTTCCGTCTCTGAAATTTAAAAATAAGCTAACTAATATATTTTTTTTTTTAGACACATATATGTATTTTATTTACTCTTCCTTTGGTAATTAATGTGTTAGAACTACTAAACTGAAGGCAATCACAAAATAAAACTACTAGGTAAATTTTTACTTAAGTATTTTAAATATATACATAATATATTTTTTATTACAAATAGACACCAAAAATAATCTGTAACAGATGAGCCAGTATACACTATCCCTCTATTCCACACCCACTATAATATTAAAAATGTGAAAATCCGGATGGATGGGTGTATGGATGGATGTATTGATGTATGAATGGATGGATGGATGTTTGTCACTCCTTCACGCCGCAACCACTGAACTGACTGGGCTGAAACCCTACACAAATGCAGTTCTAGACCTGGAAAAGGACACAGGCCACCCATTATACCATCAATCAGCTATCGATAACCGCCAAAGACATACTAGCGGAGAATCAATTCAGAGAATAGAAAAATAATACTATCAAATAGAAAAATGACTTGGCTTTCAGCCTCTCCAAAGACTGAAACGTGTCTTTGTCTTGGGCCTCAATAATGGCACTTTACATGGGGATCAAATTAGAGACGATGAGAACCAAAAACACTCCAAATACTCCAATACAAAAGCGACAAGAATAAAAACATTATTCTAAAATATAACACGGATACCAAACTGCACACATTAAAGAGTCGATTGCAAAACATATACTTTACCATATTCAATGGCACCGGCTTCGAGAAGTCTTTGACAAAACCACAAAATATGGATGTCCCTCCCCACTGTCACCGAAACTATTAGATATCGAGACACAAAAACAATAAAAAATAACGGTTGAGAGATTCACGAAAAATTATTTTTTTTTTGTTTCATCCACGATACGGAACCCCAGGCACGCGAGTCCGACCCACACCCGACTGGTTCTTTCCTCAATACAACACAATGAAATTCATTACTTTTAGTCCATTTTACTACGTCTCAAATTTCAGATACCTTCCCTTTAAATCGTCTGTAAAACATCTAAGAAACCTCTTCTTTTTATATAGAACCCTCTAAGAATTTTAGTTTTGCGTAATGAACCCTGATTGTTTTTATTTATGAATGTGATCTAAATGGTTAAGTAAATTGCGGGTGAAATATTTTTAAAATAAATTAACATAATTCTCCCCCCATTCCCTTCAAATTTCAAATAATTATTGTCATTTTGTTTTCAATTTAATTTTATCTTTATAAAGAAACAATTTTAAACCAAACTAACACTCTTTTCCAAAATTAAATTATGTTATTATTGGTAATTCGTATTTTAGGCGTCATCACGCGTAAACCTGAATACAGACGCTGCCACTAAACTGCGGGATGACCACGGAATGTCATGACACTTGAGTAATAAAATAAATAAAACACCCCCTTTTGAATTCTTCACTCTTTCTTAATTTTTCGCACTCCCCCTTTGTTTCGAAATTCCTAATATGTTACCCCCTTAAACATGTATTTATTCCCTTTAATACTGTCCCAAACCCCATCTCCTTTTTCTAAAAAAAATTTCCACTATACAATTGAAATGAAAAGTTTTTTCATGCATAAATACATTATATAGATAAACTCTAATAATCCACAAATTACTTTGTTTCCAGTGATATGTGTTTTCCGTTTGTTTTTAATATCTACCCTATTTTTTTTATTTAAAACCTTGGATATCTAAAATATATTTTTAATGTAGGTAGAACCGCAAGCAAACCAAGTAAATCATACTAGTCTTTGTGGGAACCGACAAATGTAGAAGCAATTTTACAATAATCTCAAATAACATTACTCGTAATATTAATTTTTATTATTTTAGTAACATGAACAAATAATATTATAATTTGGCAATAAAATAGTACATTTTCAACCCATTTAAAACAAATTCACAAACTGTGCCATCTACCGGATAATTAAAGAACTACGTACTAAAGGACTTTGCTAGTTACCTAGTTCCCTCCGTTATGTATAATGGTGGTCAAATGGCGTATTTAATCTTTCAACCTTAGCGTCTTCCCTGGTACAGTTATAACTCATATCAAATAATAACTATAATACTTGATTATTACCACACAATTTATCATAATAAAAAGCATACTTGTTTCAAAATAATTGCTTTAAACTTTCACTTGCAAATTGCCCACTAAACTAGTTTATAAATTTTTCTCCTAGGTGGCTGTACTAGTCTACTTCTCTATCTTTTTTTTTCATATTTTAACACATGGTAAACGTTATGATTAAATAAATATATTCCTTTTACGTTGTTTATTTAATGAATGAATAAAGCTATCAAAGTTCTCCGAGCCTACCCGATCAAACCGGCGCGCCCGCAGCAAGAATGTTTATCCGACAACAATTCAAAAACTGCCACTTCGAACAGATCGTCGTAATACTGGCAGACTAGTATTAGAGACAAAAGAATTTTCCCATTATCAAACGCAAGTCAAAATGGTCCGAACGAAACGGTTATGACCGCAATGCTTATGGTGTTTAATTTACATACGTATATATTTTTTATCACTTTTCTGGCGCCATCTCGTGGACAAACAATTTACTAGCAAAGAAGCTCGGCTACCACTTTACTAAACTCCAGATTGAATTCAATGAATAAACGCCACCTAAACAATCTCAACACAGAATCTCAAATACTTTTTCATTTGCGTAAACAATAACTAATCTGATCCTAAATATTAAGAGCTATAAAAACTTGTAAGGTTCTTTATCCCATTTGAAACCTTTGTCCAATCAATTAAATGCCCATCCGCGATTATAATTCGTGTTTTAGTCAGTCCTTCCATCTCCAACATACCTATTCGCGGTCAAATTACTCAAACTTCCTAGCACAAAACACAAGAGTTTCATATTTTTGCCGATAGATGGATCGAATTGAAATCGTTTTTCTAAAAGAACCTGCTTTACCGACGTCGTATTATTCTTATTATTTCTTTTGAGATAATATTTTATTTTCATATAACTACCTAATAAGCAGTATACCTTTTGATTATGTTTTAGCCCAATTCAATCTCGTAGCAGCCAATTTAAAGTAACTTTAATCAGAGCCGGATTCAGTATTCTCTGTACCCCGTACTACTTAGAGTTGGGGCCCCTTCCTGCTTTTGTGTCTAATAAATTAACAAAAAGAAAACTTCCGTTGAAAAATTCACTTATTAGGTATCTAATTAAAGTATAAAATAAATGTAATTCAACATCAAACTTAATTTCACATACTTATTTTTAATTGAACCTTACACAATTCAGTAAGTACCTTTTAAACTTTGTGTAAAAATACTTTTAATTACTTTTATATTTGTATATTGTATAGTTGTTGGTCTCGATTGAATTCTATGGTATTTGAAAATTTACTTATATTCGGCCTGCCCCAGGGCTGCAGCCCCAATTTCCCCTCCCCTTAGTTCGGCTCTGCTTTAAAATAAATTTTAATGGAGTCAAACCCTAATAATTCTTAGTCTATCATTAATCGTAATCAAATTATGACATAAATCTCCCTTTAAAATAGTTTGTAGACCTTTTATTCAGAAGTAAAGGACAACAATTCTCTCCAATGCGATTTTGAACTTAAGGCGAGGATTGATCAACTTTCAATAACAAACAGCGCTTCAGGAGAGCGGACTACATACAAATACACGCTCGCGAACTAGCTAATGCCGCAAAATCCTATTACTATTTTGAAGTGCGTACCCAGACCAATTTGTACAGAAAGTTTTTGAGGCCTAAATCGGTCCCGTGTCCCTGCAGAATGAAAATCTCTGATTCCAAAAAGCAGCTTCTGTCACTCATTTCTCCGCCATAAAACAGAGTCAATCAAGAAAAGCTATTATAAAAATGATGTGAAAAACATGATAAATGAAATACACAAACATCAGCTCCAGATGCTCTGTAAATGACCAATAAACATCGAGATCCGTGCCGCTAACATATCAAATGCGTCCACTTAAGGCGATGGTGTCCGCATTCTCTGAATAAATGACATCTCTCTATATGCTATGACACCGCGCCGCCGAACGACAGTGATAGAACGACACGCTATGACTGCAGTGCGAGTGAGACAAGTGTATAAGGTAGGTCCGTTCGATTAGGCCACAGACCAGGTTCTTGCGTGTTCCGGATACCATAACATATTTCCTATTTTTCATAACCTCCGACAAATATTCCTACGTAAACCAACCTTTCTTTACCCTATGTGATCCTGGCAAAACCATATTAGCATATTTCAGATAGATTTTCTTTCTTAGCCACCAGACAAATAGTGACACTGGGTACCCTAATCGCCTTAAGTCCAAACAAGCAACCATACCACGTGACCAAACATTTGTGTTTGAAAATAAACTGTCAATCAAATCAATTTCAATCCATCGTAATCCCAACGTAATTTTACTATGACGTAAGCTAGCATCGTCTGCAAAACAGAACAGTATCCAACACTTAAATTTAACGCTACCTGCTTTTGAACAGTCTTTTCATATAATAGTGACTGCCGTTTTGGTACCTAAACGTGCAGCCATTGATATGCAGCGCTTTTTCGATTTATGAATCTAATCTGTGTGTTGTTTGTTTGTTTGTAATGAATGGACGCCATGCACCAATATTGCTGAAAAAAAAGTGATTAAATTAAATAAACCAATAGTGCAAAATAAAGCAAGTGGATGTAATTACGAAATCCAGTCGTAAAATTATCCTACAAGGTTAGTACAAACAATTTTTTAAACGCATCCAACAAGATTCTGCTTAGAACTTATTTGATTTAAATTTTTATCATAATAAGAAATCAAAGCTTTTGATCATTGATATCTTTTGATAGACATTGTTTCTGAGAGTCAACAATTGATATTAAATTGTTAAATATAAACTGTAAATTGCTCTTTGTCATTTGATAGACCAAATCATTTCTTTAAACTTTTCATAAATCTTCTTGATAAATCTTGTTGAAAACCCTTCAACCCAGCTCGCTGCCTTTAACATTACTTTAAAATAACAGGCACCTGTGCTCAGTCTGGCCATCAGGTGGTACCTCAACACTGAGATACTGTAAATTTCTTGATGAAGTCACCATATGAAGACACATGAAGGAAATCTGACTTCATAATTGACAAAACCTCAATTTCTCTTTTCAGTCTTTAGTTTTCACTCAGTTACAGTGAAATAAAATATAATTTTCCTGGACTGATAGATTGATACAAGATTAATAGCACAGATACTCTAATTATTTAGTTGTAAAAATTGTTTACCGGCAGAATAATTCTCTTTCAGAATTGTTTATGTAACTCCAATGGATATAACGGTTGTCAATCTTCATGGCAACCCAAATTTGGTGCAATAACAATAAAGCCAGAAGCTTCCACTTTGTCATTGACCCATGGTAAGTAACTCTAATATACTTCCCGTTATTATAGACAAAGATTTCTCAGTATAGTTTAGTAAATGTAGACAGTTAATAAATACTAGTCTCCCCCTATTTACCAATTCTCTTACTGCAGTGCTTAACATTTTATAACTCATATACTGACCTGTCTTAATTTAAATCAGTCATCGAAAATAAATTAGTTTTTAATAAAAATCAGTGACAAAGTGTTCATATATTTTGAAGTATTGACCCTGTAATACTGAGTGAAAACTAAAATTGGACCTTATTCATAATTCATTTAATTTTTCAGGCTTAAGGCTTTAAACAAGAAACAATCACTCAAAAGTCCTTCACTGAACCCCGGACAAACCCTTCCTTCAAACAAAGAAGCCGATGACACAACCAAGTCCTACTTCTACCACCCGTGCATTATACTGAAGCCTGCCTTATGATATAAAAGAAGCGGATGTCCATCATTTACATTAGTTCTCTACTTAAAGCACAACAAAAGCTCTACCAACTATGGTTCATTACTAAATTACTTCTATCTTTATTCCGGCAAAAGATTGTGACCTTAAGGGCCACATTGCTGTATCAAACCACCTCCACAAAAATACACCAGAACATTTGAAATAACTTAATTAATGGATACTGGGAAACGGCACCACCAGATTGTACCCCCCACAATGCTGATTATATTTTTACTTAAAAATACTGAAATGAAACAGACTGAACCCCAAATTACATTAACTACTTCTATTGGATCGTTTGATACAGATTATAAACTAAGGCCTGAAGAGTGATCGTCTGATAAATAACCATACATTGTGAACCAAGTAGTAACCCCTGTTCTTTTCAAAGCAATTCAGTAATGAACCATTCTACAACTACCTAGTCAATAAAATTATGAATACCAAGTGTAAATATTTCCTACCATATTAGACTCTAGGTGTTAATTTTTATGGAAAACAAATCAAAAGTCATCACTTTAAAGATATTGGTAAAATCACTATATGAGAGCTTATCTGATTAGAATTATTTATGAAAATGTCTGTCTGCACTAGAAATAAATTTAATTTAGTTTTAGATTTTGCTAACTTTGGATATTATGATTGTATTTTGAGTAAATAAAGAACTTAACAGCTATATTATTATTTATGAAATTACATAACAGTTGTAACTTATGTATAATCTTTAGGAACCTTTTATTGAACTTCTATAAGTTTGAAATATGTAATATTTATCTTTCTGAACAAGTTATTTAAGGGTATGTCGGCAGTAAATCATATTGACTTCTAAACTGGACTTTGTGAATATTTTGGGTTATAAGAACTTATTACACAATAATATTTCTGAACTGCAGTTTGTATTTAAATGAAGCTTAGTACTTTAAAAATAAGGTACATATTTCTATAAATTTTATCTATAGATACTTTTATTAGATTAATCAAATAAATTGGAAGATATTGAATCCATCAGAAAGTGCTACCTGACATATCGGAAGCTAATCATCACATGGTACCTTCCATAAACCAATTACCAAAACCAATTTCTGTAAGTACCTTATTTCATATGTACCTAGGTTTCATTTAATGAACCCTTTTAAGACTTAGTAGTCTCTATATGAAATAAGTCAATATAAATTACCTTTATATAAATAAATTTAATATATTTTTAATTACTATTTCACTAAAAATTATATTTAGTAAGGGTTGTAAATAACAAGAAAGGTTCCCTTCGATCATACATAAGTCTTGGCTATTTTCTTGACTATGAGTGATAATAATTTCAATAAAACAATCAAGTCTTATTTACTGACTTATTAAAATAAATTATAACTTTATTTTTAGTTCACAAGCATCTATTTTATACCATTTTAACTTTCTGGCTTCACTATTCCATAGGTATATAGTGTTATAGCCTGGGTCTCAATATACCAGTTAAAATGAAAGAATATTATTTATTCAGTACAAACAGACACATCATTTTGTATTATAAAAATTAATATATTGAAATTATATCTCTTTCGTTAAAATAATATATTTCTTAGGCACAGTTTTATTTATTTCAATGAATTCGGGCCTGTTTATCAATCTCCCATACATGAATTTTCCAATGAGAATATTAAATTTTCTCTAAAAGAATCTAATTTGACTCTAATAATTTATATAGCAATTAAAGGGTCTCTTTGTTTAGTTTTGCCCAAAATTTAATTCACATGCTCTGCACATTGATAAAGATCATGCAAATAGGAATACAAGAAATAGCTTCCTGAAGAATTTAAACAACAAATTGGCAAGCATACACACAAAATCAAGACATAAAAATTAGAGGAATTTCGCAAGCAAAATATATAGAATCAGTAGGTCAAAATAAATTTTAGATACACTTCTAGAAGTAATAGAGCTTGATTATCCTATTACTCACAAACTCTGCCGAAGAGCAATCCATAATATAACTAAAATTCACTATATTTAGTGAACCACTTATCACAATTCATCCTATTCTTTCGCAGAAAAGGGATTTTTCACTTATTTCACTTTCGCGGCTATTTTTCAAGGCCCTCACACAAGCCTATGTACACTTCTCAGACAATCCTAAACTAATACTTTTACTTCCCTATATAAATTTAAATTTATTTGCCTGAGAATCCTATTTTCTAAACGTTTTAGAAATAAATAAATTATCACCGAAAACTCGCACCTCAATCGGGCAGCGTAACGTCCGCGCGGTATCCTTCGAAAATTAGAACTTCCCTCCCCTCTCTTTTTTAGTCCTATTTATACCCCAAATCCGCCATGTTTTCTGGGTAAATGCTATCGAATGCATCTTTTCCAGAAATTTTCTATGCAAAGCTAGCTCCTCGTTCGAATTTTATCTTTGACATGTTGTAATAAGGATCTTATTCCCTTGCCCTAACTTCTCAACGGTCAACCAAATACTTTTGTGTTTTTATGCTTGTTACAAAATTCAATCTTATTCCTAATACTTTAGAATACAGTTTCCGCTGATAGCTTACTGTTCTAGAACCATCTATGCATTTGCTTTCATTTAAGGGTCCGTATGGTTTTTAAAACCAAATTCAGTGCGATATTTTTTTATTACTTTGTGAATAGTTTCATTTAATGATTTTGAGATTAACTTTATACTTTTTTTGTTTCTTTTGTTTGGGAATTAGCAAACTATGGCCTCAACAAGGTCCAGTTGGCTACAAGTTGAGCCGAGCGGAGAAGTCTAGTGTGATTACAGAGCCACAAACTTATCTGTCCCGGCGGTGAAGACTGTCACAGTGAATATAGAAGCCATTTTAGTTTGGCCCACCTGAAGAGATAAGTTTGTGTTTTTGTACGTGACGCGGCATGCAAGCGAAAGACTGTCGTCGCTAGCGCAACTGAACTAGTCGCACACATTCATTTTGAATATTACCGTCCTTTTCTGCAAATGGCGAAGTGTAAACAAAACAACTGGAACTAATTAATATTTTCAAGTTCTGGTACGGAAACCAGGTCAATAATGTACGATGGGAAGGGGCCTTGTTTCGACCGTACGGGTTGGAGTGCGGGGTGATGCAGGGGGGTTGAGCTCACCTACGCTTTTCAACCTGTATGTGAACGAGCTGATAGACGAGCTCAGCAGGACCAGGATCGGCTGTCACATCGACGGCGTCAGCGTCAACAATATTAGCTACGCAGATGACATGGTCCTGCTGAGTGCGTCTGTTTGCGGCTTGAGGAAGCTTGTGGCCATTTGTGAGGCGTATGCTGGGACTCATGGATTGGTCAACAATTTAAAAAAGAGCCAAGTTATGGTCTTTGAGGCCGGGAGCAAACATCAAATCAAGAATTGTCCTCCAGTTATTCTAAATAACTGGGTTTACAAGTTTACATATATCTGGGCCATATACTCACTCCCAACCTAAAGGACGATGCGGACATCGAGAGAGGACGGAGGGCGTTGTCGGTGAGAGCGAATATTATGTTGGCGCGCAGGTTTGCACGTTGCTCACATAATGTTAAAATAACTCTCTTCAGAGCATTTTGTACAACTTTTTACACGTGCAGCCTGTGGGCTAATTATACTCAAAAGTCTTATAACGTCCTCCGCGTACAATATAATAATGCCTTCAGGGTGCTGTTGGGGCTACCACGCTTCTGCAGCGCATCAGGGATGTTCGCGGAGATGCGAGTAGATTGTTTTTATGCAACGATGCGCAAAAGATGCGCTTCGCTGGTGCGCAGGGTGCGTGGTAGCACCAATAGCATTCTGAATATGATCGCAACCAGACTAGACTGTGTATGTACTTGAGTCATTGCTGCGAAACATCGGGGGGAGTGGTGAGGAAATAACGAATACATCACTTTCCCTTTCACTGTCTTTTTTGTATTTTTTTATTGTAATTTTTACTAACAATTTTTATTTAATTTATTTTTTAAGTTATACTAACAAAATTTTGAGCCTTTTATGCTTTAATAAATAATTATTAATTCTAATTCTAATTCTAAAAAACAAACAGAAAGTAATTTAAGAAAATTTTCTGGAAGGTGATGAAATTTGTTTTTTGTCCTTGAGTGATTTGTACACCCGATAAATGCACACGAAGGCATATCTGCAGGTTTTTTCTGGATTTTATAGCACAGGTAAAGGTATTTTCAATTACGTGCACACAAACGCCGCCTGGAATACTACTAAACAAAGATAGGCCCGCTGGACCTGTATTTGTGGATCCAATTGCGTTGTGGTTATACCGCATCTTCACTAACAAAGGTATAAAGCGAAGAAATCGACTCAATAACCCTTTCTGTGAAAAACAAAGTATAAAAGTCTAAAGTTAAGTCAAAAGTCTCGAATTTGGCTAGATAACGGGTCACTGCTGTTTTAAAAAACAAGAGAAAAAAAAACAACACATGTTTTATTTTTTTAAACAAAAAACAAGTTTCTTTAAGAGGCTATGCGAATTTTATTTTTGACAATGTCACTCCAAGCGAAAAATCACGCAGTGCGAGAGGGGCGGATTCAGGGCGAAAGTGAAAAATGTTAGTTTTAGAATTTTTATACAAAAACTAAAATAGCTAGCAAAATTTCAAATATCAAATCTCTAGATATTGTCGAAATGCACCTAATAAAATATGTTTGAGCTCTGTATATGGTTCCCATTCGTCAAACGAGGAGAAAAAGTGTGTTTGAAGACCTCATTTCAACAATTATTTCTATCGAGGCAAATTTATCCAAACATGTTTTCCAATTTCAAATCCCTAGATTATTTAGTCAAGATGCATATACCAGAAACCGATTAAATTTTTCCGTGTATTTCATGAAATACACAGAAAAGAAACACCCGTATTTTTGTATATCGCCTTAAGGTTGATGCGACTGATCACGGTGCCAAACGTTTTTCGTTTTTCAAAAAAAAAAATTACCTTCTAGAAAATAATAAGCAAATATATAGAGATAATAAAGTATCAAACTTGGTCAAACCTAACTTACCAACTAACACTGACATCTTTTCCAAAGCTTGCATTTTTTCCACTTCATAACGCTGGAACCTTGATTTCTCTTCATCGTACGCACTCAACATCTTAAACAATATGCACCTCACATCGCTGGGCACAGTTTTAGGCATGATGGTCAACAAATTCAGTTTATTTCATTAATCTTAATTCGTAAATGAAATCAACAAGAGAGCCAAAGACAAGTTTAATGACAGGTGACATTATTTATTTTTTGTTGCTATATGAATATTTTACTACTAAGTTCTTGACAACATCGGCTTGACAGACTCTAGTTACATCAACGGTCGTCATACGTGGTATATAATATTGTCACTATAGTTACATCAACGGTCGTCATACGTGGTATATAATATTGTCACTATAGTTACATCAACGGTCGTCATACGTGGTATATAATATTGTCACTATAGTTACATCAACGGTCGTCATACGTGGTATATAATATTGTCACTATAGTTACATCAACGGTCGTCATACGTGGTATATAATATTGTCACTATAGTTACATCAACGGTCGTCATACGTGGTATATAATATTGTCACTATAGTTACATCAACGGTCGTCATACGTGGTATATAATATTGTCACTATAGTTACATCAACGGTCGTCATACGTGGTATATAATATTGTCACTATAGTTACATCAACGGTCGTCATACGTGGTATATAATATTGTCACTATAGTTACATCAACGGTCGTCATACGTGGTATATAATATTGTCACTATAGTTACATCAACGGTCGTCATACGTGGTATATAATATTGTCACTATAGTTACATCAACGGTCGTCATAGGTGGTATATAATATTGTCACTATAGTTACATCAACGGTCGTCATACGTGGTATATAATATTGTCACTATAGTTACTATTATTATATAGTTTAGTTATATAATATGCCCCGTAATGACATTTTTTCTCTTTAATTCTATTTCCGCCTGCCGAAGCTACCTGGTCGGGGTAGCTGGGTGGTTGGGGCCCCTAGGCTGGCTGGGCCCCTAGGCCCGGCCCTTGTAGACCTATAGGGGAAATCCGGGGCTGGGGATCGGTCGCAGATTGCACTAACTAGGTTGTTCAGAATCTAATATAGGCAAGGACTGACTATGTTTATATTATGTACTTAAATATATATAATGTGAATAAATGGTTATGCTTTACAATAAAACTTCGTCAAATTATGAATTACGGTTTATTTTTTAGAATCAACTAATTTAGTAAAATTTTGATTTCAGATCATCAACATATCACTCGATCAAGTGTTATGTTGGTTACAATACATCATAATACATTACAATACATTCTCAAAACAACAAAATAAGTTAATCAACTATAACCTCGACGCGGGGATGAAAGAAATTATAGTAAGCACCTCGCATGTACACTTGCGTGTTTTATTTTAACTTTATTATTATTATCCTTTTACAAATATAACAACTTACTCACTAAAGTAAAAAAAACAATAAACTTTTTTAATGCGTTAATACAATAGTATTAATTGAGAGATTCGCAAAACAACAAAATAAACTATAAACTATATTTTAATTTTTTTTTTAACATATCGCTCGATCAAGCGTTATGTTCTCACAATACATCACAATCAGCTAATTTAGTAAAATTTTGATTTCAGACCATCAACATATCACTCGATCAAGTGTGTATGTTCTCACAATACATCATATGGCGCCTTGTCTCAGACACTCTGCAGTCCGCTGCCCGCCCTGCCGCGCGTCTGGTCGCAACGATAGAGCGCCATACGCACAACGACTAAATACTATACAAAGTATGCTCGCCTAAATATTTATAAATGCGTATATGTATGTATGTACTTACATACCAAAACAAATAACAATATGTAATATGAAGCTGTAATATGTAAATAAATAAATACAAAAACCCTGAGCACCTCGCATGTACACTTGCGTGTTTTATTTTAACATTATTATTATTATTATGCTTTTACAAATTTAACAACTTACTCACTTAAGTGAAACAACAATAAACTTTTTTAATGCATTAATACAATAGTATTGATTTAGAGATTCTCAAAACTACAAAATAAACTATAAACTATATTTTAACTATATTTAATTATTTTTTTTAACGTATCACTCGATCAAGTGTTATGTTCTCACAATACATCATAATCAGCTAATTTAGTAAAATTTTGATTTCAGACCATCAACATATCACTCGATCAAGTGTTATGTTCTCACAATACATCATAATCAGCTAATTTAGTAAAATTTTGATTTCAGACCATCAACATATCACTCGATCAAGTGTGTATGTTCTCACAATACATCATATGGCGCCTTATCTCAGACACTCGGCAGTCCGCTGCCCGCCCTGCCGCGCGTCTAGTCGCAACGATAGAGCGCCATACGCACAACGACTAAATACTATACAAAGTATGCTCGCCTAAATATTTATAAATGCGTATATGTATGTATGTACTTACATACCAAAACAAATAATAATATGTGATATGAAGCTGTAATATGTAAATAAAAAAATACAAAAACCTTGAGAGCACCTCGCATGTACACTTGCGTGTTTTATTTTAACATTATTATTATTATGCTTTTACAAATTTAACAACTTACTCACTAAAGTGAAACAACAATAAACTTTTTTAATGCATTAATACAATAGTATTGATTTAGAGATTCTCAAAACAACAAAATAAACTATAAACTATATTTTAACTATATTTAATTATTTTTTTTAACGTATCACTCGATCAAGTGTTATGTTCTCACAATACATCATAATCAGCTAATTTAGTAAAATTTTGATTTCAGACCATCAACATATCACTCGATCAAGTGTGTATGTTCTCACAATAAATCATATGGCGCCTTATCTCAGACACTCGGCAGTCCGCTGCCCGCCCTGCCGCGCGTCTAGTCGCAACGATAGAGCGCCATACGCACAACGACTAAATACTATACAAAGTATGCTCGCCTAAATATTTATAAATGCGTATATGTATGTATGTACTTACATACCAAAACAAATAATAATATGTGATATGAAGCTGTAATATGTAAATAAAAAAATACAAAAACCTTGAGCACCTCGCATGTACACTTGCGTGTTTTATTTTAACATTATTATTATTATGCTTTTACAAATTTAACAACTTACTCACTAAAGTGAAAAAACAATAAACTTTTTTAATGCATTAATACAATAGTATTGATTGAGAGATTCTCAAAACAACAAAATAAGTTAATCAACTATAACCTCGACGCGGGGATGAAGGAAATTATAGTAACTAAAGGATGAACTGTCAGCAGCTTCATTACCTTATTTATATGACGTGCACGGTATCTATACCCCAAGCCACAAATCGAGAGTATCGTTTGACAGACACTACTGTCATTTCCCTGAATAATGTGGCCAGATTTATTTCACTAGTGTTTGCATGAAGTGATGGGTTCGATAAATTAATTCGTTCAATAGTATAGAAAAATTACTAAATTCATTAAGTCAAGAGACAAATTTTACTAATAACAACGTGATTCCAGAAATATAATATGTTGACTAATATAATATTTATGATTAATCAACATGCTTAGCATACGTCCTCCTTGGAATGGTTTTATTAAACGATTTTATTTAGGTTGCCCTATTTATTTGGGTCAAATCTAATAATTGAAATTTGACCCCCTTCCTGTTGAAATTTGGTACGCACCTTTAGTTCTGATAATAATATAATTTAATACATTCGTTGTCATTGTAAATCCAAGATGGCCGGCCCTATAAAATGGCGGATTAAATATTTTTTGACTACTTCCTCAATATGGATGTCAAATGAAAGGGTTTGATATTTGTTTTTAGAAAAAAATCAAACATTGAGAGAGCTCCAATGAGCCGTTTTCCTTGACAGCTGTCAGTTGAGTTTCATCAAAATGAACAAGAAGGCGCTAGTTTAGTTAGCGCTAGTAGAAGTTTTCAGAAAACGAAGTGTCAAGTTTATGCAGAGACCATAAACAAACTAGAGTTGAGTCAGACTATGGTGTTTGGTACTTTTTCCCGCACATTAAGTTTAAGTTTTGTGAAAGTAGTATTTCTTTCTGGGTAGTATTTAGAACACAAAATGCGTACGTGTGCCGTTGTAGGTTGCAATGATAAAGTACATCACACTTTAGACTTTGAGAAACAAGTGGATTAAAGCAACTAGGGTAGATATTAAACTAAAAATTGGGCGACATCTACGAAAACATTCATGCTTCTGTTCTGATTATTTCACCATTAACGATTTCAAGGAGAAAAGGCGGTTTTTTTGCACTTACGTAATGCAAAAAATCGCTTTTTCTCCCTCTGAGTGGGTGGCAAGAGTTTTAATACGAGTTGCCTCCAACGAACTACTGTAACAGGACCGTTGGTAGCGGCCCTGTACCTTTTGTTTAAATTAAAACCTATAACTTTTAATAAGATTTATATTTTTGATTTCGATTCATTCGATAAGTTAATTGATTATTTTATGAAACAAAAATAATTCATTCGTTCACTAAGTGAATGAATTTAATTAATACCTTTAGGACATCTCTATTTATTTTTCGTCGTCATCTGGTATCACAGTAAACGTCAAACGATACTCTCGGTTTCTGGCTTGGGATATAGAGTGATTTGTTCGCTTGTAGCCGTAAAGCACGCCCTACGTGTCACAGATTATCAAAAAATCAAGGTCACTTTTATTTGTTTTGGCACTAAAGTATGACACTTATGGAGTTCTTTATATGGTATTTAATCAAAATAATGAAAAACACATATACCAATTTAATTGGTATATGTGTTTTTCATCCAATTATTTAAATTATTGAGGTAGTGGCTCAAACCCCGGCGGCAGACGCGACGTCGCCGAGCGAACTCCCGCCGCGTGCGGGTTGTTACGGGCGGCGGCGGCGAGGGCGCGCTCGATGCCGGTCAGCATATATCGGTGCGCCGTCTCGCCGTCCACCAATATCAGCTTGCGGAACATGACCACGTCGAGCCGGCGCACGCGCACCACGTCAGACCCTGCGCCCTCCCGCTCGCACCGTGCCAACGTCTCCGTCATGTACCGCCCGGCGAGGAGCGCGTCCAACCGCATCACCTTGCGGTACACGTCGCAGTTGAACCGCGGGATACCCACCGTATCCTCCACCACGGGGTGCGGGAAGCTGTGCTCGTGGGACGCGCGGAGCGGAGGCAGCAGCGGCAGGCGGGTCGTGTACTGCGGCTGGTAGTACACTGGTTGCGGTCGGAAGCAGACGGGCGGGGGGTAGCTCACTCGCGGCGGCGGCTGCTGTACGGGTAGACTGGACAGCGACACCTTGTTGGGGAGGACGGGCGGCGCGCTCGGAGCTTCCTCCTCGTCGTCGTCCCTGAGCGTGATGTCCACGGAGGTGCGTCGCTGGTGGCGGCACAGCGGCTCGAGGGGCGCGGGCGGGTTGTGGGGCGCGGGCGGGTTGCGGGGCGCGGGCGGGTTGCGGGGCGCGGGCGGGTTGCGGGGCGCGGGCGGGTTGCGGGGCGCGGGCGGGTTGCGGGGCGCCACGTGGCGCGTGTACTCGGGCACGTACTGCAGCGAGATGCCGAACCGCAGGTACTGACAGATCTCGCCGTAATTGGGCGTGTCTCCGTCCTCGATCGCGCAGAAGGCCGGCAGGAGGTGCGGCTCCGATGTCTGTAATATTCAACCCGAGGTCATCACACAGTACAGGACAGGACGTTAACGTAAAACCGGCGCCTGACATGTGTCCACATATTTGCACACTTCTTCGACGACTTTGTGCACACATTTGGCGCACCTGCCACACATGCTTCGCAAACTCTTTTCTCCACAGTATGCTGGTAGACAACAAAGGAGATGGACGACGATTTCGTGGACGCAGTGTGATTCATACAAGTGACAGTTCTCGCTCTCTACACGATTTTTCGTTCGCCTTGTGTTTGTGTCGTCCAATTTTGTAATCAATAAGAATCTAATTGAATCTTAATAATATTTGACGCTGATGTACTATAGTTTATTTCATAATAGTAGTTTATGCTACAAGGGCGCAAAGGAATAAATTACGAGGACGATTTAAAATACGAGCGTAGCGAGTGTTTTAAACGTAACCGAGTAATTTATAGCTTTTAGGCCCGTGTATCATACTACGTTTTTCAATGCATAGTGTGAGGAAATGAAAACAAATACAATATTGTGAACTTTAAATTATAATTGGCTCAAAAGGACTGTATCCAGAGCCGTTAAACAGTGGAAAAAAAGTATAACATCTATGTTACACAGGAAAGGCTGCAGGTTAGCCAACCATTGCAAATGAATTAAAAAAAATAATAATAATAAAGCCCTAGGGCAAAATAATCGACTTTCTGTTCGGTTTTGATGCATAAAAAGTGGGCCTTTACGAGCACATGCATTGAAAAGAAATAAACGTATATTGAAATGCCTGACGGTTTTATTTCTCGTTCTTTGTAAGACGACACGCAAATATATATCTGCACGACCTGCTCTGCCATATTCAACAGAAATGTATCGTAATAGAACAAGGCTCGCGCAACTGGTCTTTGCAAATAGGCCAAATAGTGTGGCAGGCTACGCACTTATTTGAACACATTCCTTTGATGTGCGCTAAAAAACCGATACCGCTCGGCAAAGTGCAAATCTGTGTACAAACTTTGGAACACATAGACAAAGTCTCGTGCCACACAGTGTGTCCACTCGAGTGTGCAAATAAGTGGACACATGTTTAGCACCGGCATAACAAGTTGACACGTGGTTGGGTGGACTACTATAGACATAGGTTATAAAGGTTATATAGGTGACGCGTTTTTCTGGTAAAAGTATCGGATGACGAGGATATTTCCACGAGAAAAACGTTTTTAAATTCCACTTGATACGAGAAGCTGATTAAAAATATATATATTTTTTATAAAACAATACAGCACTTACAAAGTATATAACCATGATGTCGATCAAAATATCGATTTTTATGTCCTTTATACAGAGATCAAATTATTACGCAAACAAAATTTAAATTAATATTTACAAGGTAATTCAGCGCACTAAAGTTAGGATATGGTAAACTATTTAGTGCACTAGAGTTGACTGGTGTCGATTCGATGTAACACGACTTAACTTATTTGACAGGGCTAATGTTATTCTCAGCGTCCTGTCTTTGTCTTTTCGATACAGAGAAAAAAAGACAACGTTTAAATTAAGAGTCCTGTCTCAAATAAGTTGTCTCAAATAAATCTTCAAACGCTGAACTGACTGACTTGACAGAAATATCATACACATGTGTGAATAATGAAATAGTTCCCAACAAAATTAAAGTGTTATGTAGTTGAATAAAGTTTATTTTTAAAAACGTATTATTTTATTTGGTCGCATATTCAGATGAAACAAGTTTGGTCATAGACATTTTTTTTTTAATTTTCTGTCTCACACCGTGAAGTCAGCAAAAAGAAAATCATGTCGTGCCACAAGAATGAGTCACATGGCTGACCCGTAGTAGCATTTAAGACAAATGGTAAGAAATGGCATAGCTTTATCACGTCTTGTCACAAACGTCTTGGGCCCGTGCTCGCCCTGCACTGCAGGTCGAGAGCGGAGCGCGTGACGTCACGTACCTGCAGCGCGGAGTCTGTGCGTGTGTCCGCGTGCCTGGCCGCCACGAGCTCGTCGTTCAAAGACACGTCGTCCGAGCCGGACGTGTCCACCAGGTACAGCTCCACGATCGCCTCCTACCGACAACACGGCCATTATATACACGATCACGTTTATATACATTATATACACGATCACCTTTATACGGACAACAACAACCACATTTATTTACTCAGTAATAGATACCCATTACGGTACCAAAGTCTCGTCAAGTACAACAACTTTTATTTACTGGAAGTTGCCTAACCTGCAATCTTTCTTTGTGTACCATATATATAATACATTTTATTTCACTGTTGAACGGTTTTGGATAGTCAGTCCTTTTTAGCCAATGTTTAGTGAATAATAAATACTTAATAACTTAACGATTACTCATGAATACTATGGTCGGGATAGCCGACCAGTTTCAACAGATTCAGACTGCCCGACGTGTGAGGCGCAACGTCGTCGCGTTAGCGTCTTCACTTGTCCAGGAGGCACCCTCATTTGCTGAAACTGGTCGGCTATCAGTTTGTTCACATTGATAAATATACTTGCCTTTTTTGTTTGTACTTTTTTACATTTTTCTTTCTGAATTATTTGCATTATGCGTACGATTAACGATTTTATTTAAAAATGTTTTAACCGTTTCTAGAAACTACTATTGTGACGCAATAGCTTTCCATTACTGAAGTGAAACCACAAGTGTCCGGACATGAACTGACTTTATTTCTGCTTACCCACATACACATTAACAATATACTACATCTTTCCCTTCTATTTTTTTTTTAGACAGGTATAAAATTTTGCTTAATCTACTAAATTAATAACAAATTTTACACAAATGAATCTTACATTCCAGTACTCTTGTTTTTAATATATTTATAAATTAAACAATTTTTGACATTTCTGTAAATCTGTGTTACAAATGAACAGGATTTTATGAATATGTAATCTGACTGACGAAAGAATAATATACAATGTTATTTTATTTTATTTTATTTTTTTATTTTATTTATGAACAAAAATCCACAGCAAATACATAAAATATTAACTAAATATTACATCAGCTAATAGTGCCAATTCGCGTAGCTTAATTAAAAAAAGGTTTTTTTTTTAATTTTTTTTTAGAGAATTTACGCGCTTTTAGATCATAGTTTTCAATATTATGGTATTTAAATTAGTCATTATTTATTTATGATTTTTTAAAGAATTTCCGGATGTTACGTCACATGACTCCTTTTAGGCCTGATACTGAATGCGGACTTTTGCCTTGCTTGTAAAAAAAAAACTGTCATCCACAGAGTACTATATTGCTACATCTGGCAATAAAAAATCAAACAATAACAACAACGAAACTATGTTGAGTGTTACCAACGTCTGCAAAAAAAAACCCTAAACTGTACTTTGTCAGTCACAAGAGGTGCCTATTAATCACGTGACGTATATTTGGCTGAAATTTAACGCCCTACATCTCGGTTATTAAATTTTAAAAGGCAAATAAACTAGTAGTTCGCCCCGAACTATGAACTCGCGATTCGATCTTGACCGATTTGGCTCGAACTTAAAAATTCAAATTTAATGACGTTCCGATCAACGATACTCGAGTTATGGTCGGACAAACACACAACAATTCATACATACATACATACATAATTATATTTGGTATCTCTCACTCATGTATGATTGTCAATATTAATCCATCACAGAAATTGTTGTCATCAAAAATTATATTTATTTTAATAATGCATTACTTCATAACAAATAAAATTAACCGATCAATCTGGGATTTCGTAACAAGACAGCAACACTTACTGCGTTCAGTTATGTTTATACTGTGACCCAGACATGGACTTCATGTTCTGTTCTGTGACTCTGACAGTAATATTTTTTAACTTGATGGCAAGCGACACATTTCTATACAGCCTTCAGTCAAGTGACGTCACACGAAGGTCAAATGAAAGTCGCAAGCTTTTTCGTAAAAATATTCATCATCATGAGGTTTTTCAGAACAAAAGTTCTAAAATACGGCTTATTAAACCTAAATCTCGAAATGGTTTTCGAATTAACACACCTTAACATATTTTAATCTATGCGAATTACGGATTTCACTATGTTAACAATAAATATACAAGGTGAATTTGTGAACATCGTCCAAATTCATACTTGGGCCTTGGGAAGTGATCAGTATCATGAACCAATAACGATTTTTGTAAAATTCATGAAATGAAATTTCGACTCCCCATAGTGATTCACCCAGGACTGCGATTGAATTACTATGGGAAGTCGAAATTTCATAATACGAAATTCACAATTATTGTTATCGATTTATGATGCTGATCACTTACCAAGCTTACAGTATGAATTTGGACGATGATCAAAAAGTCACCTTGTATATAATGTTATACTAGAGAGTATCCGGAACTTCCAGCTACAATTAGAGATGTTGGAACAAGAAGTGGACCAGTTGGATATGAGGGGCCGGCGTAAAATTCTGTTGGTGCATGGCTTAGCGGAATCCAAAAAGGACACGGTGGCAGCGGTGGTCGAGGTTGTCAAGCAAACACTTCAGATGCCAGACTTCAGCGCTGACGACGTTATACGGTGTCATCGGATGGTGATTAGTATTTAGACACAATACATTTTATAGGTCATGCAATTATTTGCAGATTTTTACCGAAGGGGTGTCAAGAGGTGTTCCGAGTGTGAACTGTGAGATGCAAGTCATAAGTCCACCCATACGTGTACCTATAAGTACACCCGCGTTTCTCTGGCGATTATTACGTCTCAACGTGATGAGCCCTATCGCTCTAAGGAAACCTGCATGCCCTAAAAAGCGTGTAGTTGTGCCCGAAAATTTCTTTATTCATCAAGATTTTCATGTAACTAATGCCTGACATAAAAAATACCTTTATAAAATTTGGAAATGTAGAAAATTAATAATCAAATCGTAACAATGAAAACATTTAAAATTATGTATTCCTAATACTCACACACATATTACAATCTGTTCTTTAAGTAATATAATATCAAAAATAGAAACTCTTACGGTAATTAAGTGTCCGTCAGTTTGTGTGTCCATGATTATGACTAAGGTGCAATAAAAAAGGTAAAAAATTTAGTTTTAGAAATGTGATGTTTTAATGATAAGAACCGCAGCTGCGTACGTTCTTTTGTTTTGCTGCATTATTGTCTAGCACGTTGTTATCTCGACTGTCGGTTTTAGTGACGTCGATAGCTTTTCAAGATATTTTAAAAAAAAGTAAGTAAAGTAATAAAAAGGATGTAGCTTCGGCTTTAGTTATTCCAAAAAGTGGCGACAGCGGTGCTGGTATAAAATTTGTGTCACGCCATCCCCGTGGGTTTTTTAGACCATAACTTCTAAAATACGGCTTTACGGGTTTTCTAATTAACACACATTAACATAACTTAATCTAAGCGAATTAGGGCATGCAAGTATTCGCAGATTTTTACTATCCGGATAACGGATAATGTATTATCCGGATAACCGGATACTTATGGTAAAAGTTAAGGGTAGTAATAAAAGCTCCGAAAACTAAATTAAAACCGCCCACAAAAAAACGGCCTACTGCAAACATCTTGAAAAAAAAACCGGCCAAGTGCGAGTCAGACTCTAGTCAGAACCTAGGGTTCCGTATTGTGGATGATAAATTTAGTTTTATCATTTTTTTTCGTGAATTTCTCAACCGCTTTATTTTTTCTGTAATTCTTACGTAAACGCATATTACCATGATTTTTTTCATATTTTTCGGTCCACCAGTTTTGGAGATAAGATAGATTTTCAAGGATTTCTCGAAATAGATGCAATTAAATATAGCCAAACTGTATATTATTATAATAATCTTTTTAATACCTACAATGTGATACCCATATTGTATTTTTATAAATATTTTTTTTTATTTATTATACTTTTTTTTATATTTTTAAATCACTATAGTTTTCCCGGTTATTGGTCAGTTATGATCTATAATGGACATTTTTTTCATATTTTTCGGACATACACATTATTGTAGTTTTTTTAAAGATTACACAAAACCAGTGCCAGTAAATATAGTAAAAGTATATATTTTTACAATCACCTTTTTAGTGTCTACAGTTTGATACCCATATTGAAAATATTTTAAACAATTTCAAATTTTTCATATTTTTTTACAAGTAATATGTAGGCAAATTAATGCTATTTTTGTGCCAAATTTCATGTCTTTATCTTTACGGTGCTAAAGTTATGATGCTGTGAAATACGGACGGACGTAGATTAGACTTTATTTTATCGAAACAGGGATTTCTTAAAATATTCAAAAAATATTTTATCCATAGTTGTTTACTTATTAAATGATAAGTGTAATATTCAAGTAGAGCAACTTTCATGATACAGTTCGCCTCTCCATAAGAATCTACGCGAGGGAAAGGGAGCAACCGTGCGAGCGGGAGGTAAAATGACGTCGAGCTACACAACACACGTCTGAACGCTGCGATGTCCCAGCGAAACTAAGGGAAATATCGACGCGTTTTGTGTTTTAAACTCTCGATAAGTTTCGATTTGATAAATAGAATAGAATAGAATAGAATAATTATTTATTAAAGCATCACAGGCTCAAAAAATGTTCTTAAAATAATTTTTTAAATACCGTTTTTTGTTATTTCACTTATTAATAGTTCTATTCTACGTGTTTTAAATTTGACTACGCTAAACGATAGTTTTCTAGTAGAAAAAAATATTTTATCAGTGGTTAAATTCATAAAATCACAACTACTTAAAGCACTCGAAATAAGAAAACTAAAGTATTATCCAAAAAAAGTAACCAGGTAAGATTATTGTTGAAGATATGGGAATAAATGTTACCTGAATAAATTTCTTGTTTTTGTCATAATTTTTACGTGACGTGTGCATGAATGAGACTCTCAACGCGTAGAACATAAATAAAGGTATGTTTAAAGCCTACAAAACCTATTAAAAGTAGCATTAAAGTAAATGAAAAAATAAGTTTTGAAATCTTCAAATTCCACACTATAAATTAACGTAAAAGGTATTTTATGTATTGCTTTCTTACTAACTAAAATAAAATCTTTTCTGATAATTCTGCAAGAATACTGATTTTTAGGGGACTGGAGCCTTAAAGTGTAGACGTGGTGAGCGAGTGATGCGGGTCTCGTGCGCTCACCTCGGGGTCGACGGCGACCACGTCGCCCACGAGCCGCTTGTTCTCGACGAGCTGCAGGAAGTGGGCGGCGGTAGCGTGCTGCCAGCGCCAGTTGCCGTACGTGGGACGCACGCCTGCCAGTCTCGCCCGGATCGCCTGCGCGGGCAGCTCGGCCCAGCACTTCTTGAGTGGCTTCAACTTGGACACGGGCACGCGCTCCACCGTGCCGTAGTCGATGTGACGGACCTGGCAGTGTTATACAGTTACCCAACAATTTTCACATTTAAAACACTTGGGAACAGGAAAGAGATTCAAAAAAACACATTTCGAGGCTAAAAGTAATTTGGACTCCATGAACTAAAGTAATTTGGGCTCCTAGTTAAAGTAAACTTGATACAGAATACGAGATACCGTGAAGTTTCGCTGACAGCCATGTTGCCACACCTGTAGCTGTAGCCCTAGTACGCACTGGTTTCATGTATAAGAACTGCTATGTACACACGGCAAAGCATAAACCTACACACCCTTATGACACCGCAGTGCGCCATCTCGCGGACTTTTTGTGTATCAATATTCGTCAATTCGTCATGTATGACACACAATCACACAAACACAGCACAACACAGCCCTAACTATATAATCTTACAGCTAACCCGTTTAGCTTGTAGTATTTATGTTGTAATTAATAAGGTAATATTTCCAATGCAAACAGAAAGATTCATAATTGTAAGACAAAGAGAGAAGAGATGGCGCGAAATTTTATTCCTATTGGTAAAACATGAGGGTATTTTGTGATTACTTACTTAGTGAATAGTAAGTAGATTTATTACCACTTCGAAAGTGACGACAGAACCAGCCATTGTTTTCAACTACTAAAAATATCATATTTAATAAAAATTTCAAAATGTCCTTTGCTCCTCTGACAACATTACTCAGAGCAAAAATTGTTGTATTGCATGAGGACAATGGTATCGATTCGGCATAACACGTCTTAACTTATTTGACAGGACTAACCTTATTTTAAGCGTCCTGTCTTTTTCTTTCTTTATCGAAAAGACAAGGACAGAACGCGTAAATTAAGTTTAGTCCTGTCAAATAAGTTAAGATGTGCTTCACCGAATCGGTACCAATGTGAGTTGTAGTGAGATTGCAAGACGTCTTCAGATAAATGTAAGTAATGTTATTATCCTTATTCGTAATCTTAATAAATACCAAATATCACAACCGATCTATGTCTGGTATTGATAGGGTTTTTATCGTTGGCCTATGTTGAAAATCTTATAAGTAGTTATATCATATATTTTTTTATATAAATCATAATTAATAAATGAAACAGTTTAGGGAGTAAGTAGTGATTCATTCTATTGTTTTTTTTTTTTCAGAGACGGACAGTCAAACTTTGGGTCACGCGTTATGAGGAGACGGGAAATATTGAGCCGGTTAAGAAGGGTCGAAAACCTGTGAGCTATACGAATGATTCAGCTCGTCATCGAGATATTGTCGCAACCCATACTGCTACGGCATTCACCCGTACTCGTGCAACAGCAACTACGTATGGAGTCTCGCTGCAAACCATCCGCAACCATTTACATGCAGCTGGCATCAATTGTCATAGACGAAAGCACGAAAGATACTGCTGTCAGCTGCCCACCGACAGGCAAGAGTGCGTTTTGCGCAAGAATATTTGAACTTTAATTTTGAGGATAGTGTTGTTATATTCACAGATGAGAAAACGTTCAAATCAGATAAAGACGGACGTAAAATATTATGGAGAAAAAAAGGAGAACGTTACACGGAAATAAATATACTCCCTAATAGAATGAGTGGCAGGATCACATTAAGGTATTGGGGATGGATGTCCTCTATGAGTCCCGGTGAGTTAGTGGAAGTAGGGGGCCAATTAAACAGTCAAAAATATATAGAAATTTTACGAGAAGTAATGTTGCCTTCACTGCGTGTCGTGTATCCAAATGAGCATATTCATTTTGTCCATGACAATTGCGCTGTGCATAAAGTCCGTATCGTCCAGGACTGGTTGCAGATACAGCAAGACATGACTGCTATTAATTGGCCTTCTAAAAGCCCGACTTAAATCCCATAGAAAACCTTTGGAGTCATGTGATTCTTAACTGGGACCCTTCTGAAGTCCGTAATAAAAAAAATCTTCAAGACCTGCGGGCCTATTATGTATCTCTAGTTGCCTTCTGGACTGGGTGTCTATCATCAAAAACATAGATATACTATCGAATTCCGATTGTCTAAGGGCATGTTAGCACTTGAAGTGACGACACAGTTCGTAAATAGTTCAATACCCACTAAAACCAATTTTGAAAGTTTAGTTTTTATCTGTGTTTTTGACGATAGCCACCCTGTCCAGTTGGCAACTTAAGATACAGAATAGGGGGGCTGAGGGCCTATTATGTATCTTTAGTTGCCATTTGAACTGGGTGCCCATCAACAAAAACATATATATACTATCGAATTCCGATTGTCTAAGGATATGTTCGCACTTGAAGTGACGACACAGTTCGTAAATAGTTCAATACCCACTAATAGCAATTTTGAAAGTTCAGTTTTTATCTATGTTTTTGATGATAGGCACCTAGTCCAGTTGGCAACTAAAGATACAGAATAGAGGGGCTGGTCACGTCTACTTGGGAATTATTGCGTGGAAGTGATTTATGCTGGAATATGGTGACTAATATGAAAAACCGATTGCAAGATGTAATAGCTAGAGAAGGTGCACCTCTTCCTTACTAAATCATTTAAAAATCTTGCTGTAATTAAAATTTCAATAACCACTAAACTTGGTAGTCCAAAATCTTGAGTGATGCTATTGTTAACAATGCTGGATATATTTATCATATTTCTGTCCATTGAAAACATGTTGATTCACTAAGTAAGGACCTAATTCTTATGAATTTGAAATAAAAAGTAAAAGTTTGCTATATAAAAATGCATTTTCCTGATTCACTAAGTAAGGACTTAATTCTTAGAAATTAAAAATAAAGAGTAAACATGACTACACCGTTTTGAGATAAATAAAAATTTGCTATGTAATAATCCCACATGGTTGCACGAAACCATAATAAAAATGTTTTAAGTTCACTTAAATCACCTGTCTGTATTTTTATAATTTGGCCATAACAAAATAAAATTTTATAGACATTGCAACGTTATTTTATTTATATCTAACTTCCATTTTCCCTATAGTTTTATTAAGAACAATCATGGTGTAACAAAAGCACCCAACAAAAAAATATGTGTATTAAATTCATTCAAGTATAATTCTTATTTCCTCATAATAAAATTACTTATTAAACAACTGTTCTAAAATAATTTATTATTCTTCACGTTTACGGGGATCGAACTCTCGCACTTTTTCAATAACCGTTTCTATTACTTATACCATATTGTATCACATTAAAACAAAAATATAAAAACAAAAGTTTGCGTCGTCCTGGTTTTGATACCTCGTAGCCTGTGCTAGGGTGAATCTTTAGGGGTATCATTTAAGCCATCGCCAATTTAATAGATTTTGTGTTTTCAAAAGAATAGGGTTTATCCGCAAAATAGTAGATCTGTCACCAAAATGTAGTCATCAAACAATATAAAATCAATTCCACAATAAATCACCCGAAAATCATCGGGATATATGATCAAGTGCCAAATAAATGTTTCTGTATTTATTATAATAGGTTTGTCCTGATCACTGTATGTATAGTCAAACTAATTGTAAGATGTCATTAAAAATGATCATCGTCGCCATCGTTTAGCCAAAAAACGTCTACTGCTGGACGTAGGGCCTCCCCCAAGTATCTTAATTTTCACGGGTAGTATATATTATTATCTAAATATATTTAATTAATAATTTCTAGGAGATAGTAAATGAAACACATCATTAATTTTTAGCCACAATAATCAATATTAATTGTTAGAAATGACATCTTAGAATAAAAATTCTAGTTAAGTGAGAATATGAAATAAAAGTACAAAATCAAATTATACGCAGGAGAATCATTGAATAACCAGCGCTTGTTTTGATTTGGAAGGGCGCCCTCTTTTCCTTTTTTGGCCGATCGGCACGTCTTTTGCTTCTGGTGGGGGGATGGCCAGCTTTAAGCGTATGGCTAACCTGTTGAGGCCGGATTGGTCAATTTTCATAGCGCGCCAATTTGGCTCCGCCCTTTTGAATATTTTTTCATTAAATTTATAAACTGATCTATTAAATTGGTAACGAAAAGTATTATTTTAATAATTGAACGAAATAAAATGTAACTACTGTACTGCTGACAAAATAACTAATAAAAAGAAGTCGCAATCTGGGGCCGATAATTCGATTTATTTGGCGACAGATCTACCATTCTGCGGACGAAGCTATTATTTAAGGAATAAAACTATTATTCTAAGAACGAAGTTCTTATTCATCTGATGAACTACGATTTTATTGGTTATCCATCTCTTATTTTAGATACATATTGACATTAATTTGATAATTCATACCTGGGAACACGTTTTATTTATCTGAGAATAAAAATATTTCGTGGCGATAGATCTATTAATAAGATGACACAAGTTGATGTTAAATATGAACTTTGCTGACAAAAAATATACTTATTCCCCAATCTTTAGTTCGCAGTAATTTCCAATACGCTATAAGCGTATAAATAACAATGTTCAAAATTAAAGTAGCTTTACGGTCATCATTAACGCGTCATGGAAGTTGTCTCTTAAGTTGTTGCATTTTGTGCTTACTTTAAAACAACCTAAGTATGAAAAGTGGGATTTATCAAATTGCTTGATATTTTTGGCAGTATCACAATAATATTTTGGTTTGGTTTTTGAAATGAATATTAGGACCGATTCTAGTGCGTAGTTGTGTGCGTTGTATTTGTAGCAGAGTAACATAATGATTTGCAGTTGTGTGCGTTTGTATTAGCACAGATAATATAATAATAGTGACATGTCGATGTGTGCATGTTGCGTGGAAATTACCGTGTTCTAAACTAAAATGGTTCGAGCTGAGTTCGAGAGATGGCGCGGTGGTGTATCACAGGGATGTGTAGGTTTATGCTTTGCCGTGTGTACTATGTATCTACCTACTATGTACTAATATACTACTATGTACTGTAACATTCCACATGGTATGTTGTCATTGGGTATCACTAAAATGGACAATTATTATGTACTTATTCATAATAAACATACAGATGATGTATGAACCTTAATACTTAGAAGTTTCGGTAAATTGGCAACATTCCAAACTGAGACGGAACCAACCACAGGTCGAAGGGTCCACCAAAACTCATGTGCTTAGATGATTAATCAACTTAAAGTAAAGGAAATATTGAATGATTGAACCATTAAGGGTTTCACCTTCCCTTGTAACTCTAAACATCATTGTGACAAAATGTTCATGCTGCTCATTATTTCATTAAGATCTTAAAAAGCATAGTATTGTTGTGTAGCAAACAATATGGCGGCTGGAATTCGAATGTTCTTGAAAGATTTAAAAATTATCAGAACTACACGTGGCGTGTTCAAACCGCGGCAGAGAAATCGGATTTGTAGGCGCGAAAACAAATTGTAACTAGAAGTGAACTTTGGGTTAAGGGGGAAAGAGGCTAAAATATATTCAGCAATTGATGATAGAAGAACTGGTTAAAACAAGTTCGTTGTGGAGAGGCACAGAAATGGTTAGTGTGACGTAATATCGTACGATTTGGAGCGGCGACGGCTAGCCAATAGGAAGAGATCTAGAAAGGTTGCGTAGGCGTCGAACAGGGGAGAGGAGAGAAGGCTTTATAAGGCCATTGCGCGCGCTTTTGCGGGGGATTAGCAGATTCTTCTTGGGCAATGCAGACGTATTTGCCAAAGGTATTTTTTTTTAAAGCGGCAGGCACTCGTTTAGCCTAAATGTTTAATTTTCGGTTTTGAAGTACAAAATTTAGAGTCACGGGCGCATAATCAATAGTTTATTAGATATTCAAAGTGGGCTTGTCTTATGATTTCCTAAGAATTCTGGGCTACCTTATGTAGGTATTGCCGGATGTTTTGGTCGCGAAGGCTTGAAACTGATGATCGCTTCGGCGTGAGGTTTGGCTGGCCAGGGGAAGTTGTGAGGCAAGTTTCTTTTTGAATCGCGATTTGTTGATAAAGTATTAAAGTCGTACCGTAGCTTTCAGTAAATTAAATATAGGATCCGTAGCTAGTTTGGGGTTGCTGGGGTGGGTAGCATGGGTGTTTCTCGAGCTGGTATGGCGAGGAATTACCTTGAAATTGTATAGGACAAATAATGTAGGGTATCGCCGGGAGTGTTTTTCCGATTTCAGTAATTTCCTCTCTCGGGCGAGGTCAGCAAAATGCGCCTTAATAGTATCTGCTGAGACTGGCTTGTACACGAGAGAAAATCTTTCCTCCTGCATTGCACTTGGCAGGGTACCTTATTTTCCTTCCAATCCGCTTGTGGTTGTAGGTTCTTTGGCCACAAGTATCCTTGTTATCTATATATGTACATATTGCACCCATATAGGGATAGACTAGGGAGTAATAGGTTTTTAGGCACATTTAGAGGACTAACTCACCTCGCTTCATCAAATATTAGCTAGGATAGGCCAGAACTCATTGCACCCCGAGTCTGTTGACATACGCAATTAAATGTAAATGTGAGGAATTTCCTCTAGTTTTGAAATATTCACACACCCAACAGCTTAGGGATATTTGTTTTAGGACATGATAGGCAGGTAAAATCATAGGTAGGTAATCTATTATTGGTATTTTTCAGTTTCAAGGTTATACTTACTAATAAGTAAGTATTATCATGCTTCGATGTAGGGTGGTAATTTATTTACGGGATAGAAAAGAACGCGGGAAAGCGCGAGAAGTTGAGTGGGTAGGACAGAACTCCAGAAGGTTCCAATATTGTTGCCTGTAACATTTTGTGTTAGAGATGTAGGTAGGAAAATGGTTGAGCAGTCAGGTTACTAGAAATATTGAAAATTCTAGATTATTATTTAGGTTTGTGACCGAGAGAATCTGGAATTGATCAGAAACAATCTCTTGACTATAGGTTTGTGAAGTGAAGTGTTTCTTCTTAGAAAACTAAGTTTGACCTTTATGTAGGGTAGGTGACGTGTTTGAAGTGAGTGCTTTTGTTGTGAAAATCTGAGTAAAATCTTATGTGAGTTCGCAAATAGAAAGAATAATTTGGAAATAATATTCTCTCAATTAAAATCAGAGATATTTCCATGTAATATTACTAAGAAAGTGTTTCAAATTCTGTAATAATTGTTTGATCAATTTTGCAGTAACCTTTCATAAAAATGGTTTATTTTGGTAAAGTCTTGCATCCAGTGAAATTATCTAGTATTGAATTTGCAACTAGAAAGAATAGTTTCGGGTCCATAGTTACTCATTTATCAATTAGGGCAGACTTCAAGTTCATATTTTAATCCATTTAGAGTGGTTTCCATGATAAAGTGTTCAATGAGAAAAATCACATGATCAGCCTTAAATAAAGTTGGTGATTTTGATATCGAAATTGTGAATTTCATAGATTCAGATAAAGCATATTATTTTGAAATAAATAAAGCTTCAGTACATATGTACATAGCTTAGTTTAAATAATTTTGGAATCATAAATTTCCCTATAAATAGGAAAGATTTCAATTATATAAATATATTGGGAAAAGGTTTGGTTATTGCGAGTTTGCAGCTTTTTGGAGAAGGAATGTTTTCGATTTATAAATTACTTTACCTGAAAATAAACGTATATTAGTAAAAATGAATTTATATTCGCCAGGAGACTAAAATATAGCTCCTCTGTAGTCAAGCAAAGCAGTACTACTATAGTCAACCTTATACTGAAATGGTTAAGGCGTCTATACTTCGTCAGGTGTGTGTAGATTCATTTATTTGTTCGTCATATAGTAAAATCATAGATGGCCGAGAGATAGCCTTAATAATGTTGAAAATTATTCCGAATCCAGGAAGTATGTAGATCGTATAGCTTTATTGCTGAAGTTTGTTTCTAAAAATAAAGGACATCTTCAAGCTTTTATAAATTTTAAGACAAGTAGAACAAGTCTTGGTTCAACAGAAATAGTCCAGAATTTGGTCTAGTTGAGTACTTACTTAACCCATACTAAGGATCTGGGTCAGATAAATAGCGAGAAGCTACCTCTTTGGTAAAAATGCCATACAAAATTATAAGACTTATCTACTTCTTTTTTGCACAAGTGAACAAATAAAATGTTCATGTTGTTATTTTAGTCAATATATTATCCGGCACAGACATAGCCTTAAATATTATTGTAGATCCAAAATCATGGAAACCATTTTTATATCTGAGTTTATTTGAGAGATTGTTAGAAAATGGATAAAATTCTAATGTAGATATTGGTACTTATCTGACTTGTCTTAAATATAACAAAGACGATTGTATTACAGAAGTTTTTACAATTTTAACTAGATAGAAGTTCTCTATTGAATAGTAAACAGAATGACTGTACGCTGAATATGAAAGTCTAAGTTTTACTTGATAAGTTTTGTCATATTGACCTAGCAACTTGAGTACTACAAGCAATATCTAAGAAAATAATTTTATCTGAAACAGCTAGTCACTACTTGAGTAGATTTGTTAAGAGGCTGAATCATTTAATAGGACATGGTGCAACACGAGTGATTTCTATGTTTAGGGACGCTCTGGATTTCTTGTTGGTTCTTTACCAGAGTCGTGTAGTCAGGGAACCAACATAGGCGCGTAAATTTAAAAATAAATAAATGAATCTAAAATTTTGAATAAAAAAAAAAAAGTATACACTAAAAAAAGTCAAGGGGGTATTCCACATCCAAGGGAAGGTACTTCTGAGAAGTTGCTGATATGGCTTACTTTGAATCTCTATTTTATGAAAAGATAATCACAGATGTAAGAATTTTACTTACTGTCCTATGGCTTACTTGAAGATTGCCGACTAAATAAGTTATTTTTCGTATAGAAATATCTAACGAATAATAGGTTTTACGACATTCATAAAGGTCAGCTGTTAAAATATTATTCAGCTTTGATCATCAATAAATTATTAAATTTCAAACTCAGAAATACCTCATCTCATCCATCCCCAATTATTGGTAGTGGTTATTAAAAAAAAAACAATAATGTATTTTATTCATGACATTAGTTTAACATAGTAAGTTCACAGTTGTATAGCCTCTTAAGAATCTGACTGGCGTAGAATTGCTACAGAGATTTGATTCACCTTTTATTATTTGTAATACTGATGAATTTCATATATTAGCTTAACTGACAAACAGTGTAATTTCTTATCTGAACATTTTACTATCTAAACCTACGAATTCGGTTTTATTTATTTTATGTCCAATTTACTTAGCACGTGAAAGATTTAGGTTATTACTTAAGGCGCGACGTAAGGTTCTTATCTGACGATCACACTTTGGCCATATATCTGTTGAAATCATTTCTATTAAGCACCAAACGTTAAGCTATGTAGGTTGTAAGATTCCATTTCAGAGTATCTAAATTAAGCGTTCATGGCAATATTATTAGGTTGAAAGATCTATCACTTAACATTTTTAGTTTGCTATTTACTTAAAAGTTTCTTTTGATTTTTGGTTTTAACATATATTTTAACGTAGACTTGGTCCATCGTTATTCATGCTAAAAGAACCAGGATTACTACACACAACGTAACTCACGGGTCCTAACCGAAGACTAGACGATCACATCATGGCCTACACTAACTTGGAACTCTTCATATCAATTTATATATTTTATTTATCTGATTTTGTTTTCGAATATAGTTGTTAGGGGAGTTAGGCAGACTCAGGCAGATTTATTTAGGCTTAGTTAATTTTAGTTAGGTAGGGATATGTTAGGTCAGTATTAATAGTAATAGTTAATAGATAGTAGATAGGTAAGTAGTGAGAGAGTAGGGTATATAGGGTAATATATATATAGGGTGTATATAGGGTATTATATAGGCTATAATATAGTATATAGGCTTTAGTATATTTATTTATTTATTTATGTATGTATGTCGGGAGTGTTTCAGTACCAGTGCTCATATCTACTTGTACTGGCGTTTGCTTGGTGATTGTAGGAACCGGTTCTTGTTAGAGTGAGATCGTAAACTGCCAATAAACTGCCTTGCAGTTTGGCGGTATACTGATTAAGTTTATACTGTATTATTTATTTGAATAAACTATTTTGAACTGAACTGAAGTCTCGCTAACAGCCATGTTGCCACACCTGTAGAGTACGCACTGGTGTCATGTATAAGAACTGCTATGTACTATGTATCTACTATTGAATATAAAACAATATACAACGTGTACCATCATACTTCTGCTCCTAGCTTACATGTTTTCTGTTCATCTATTTCACAATTAGAAACATTCCTATTAAACCTGCTTTAGGTTAAATATATTAAAATTTTCATGTTATTTTTAAAGGCAAGCATTAAATAGCGTTCTAATTCATACATTATATTTTTGTACTTGCGAAACGTTACAAAATAATCAATCATTTTACGACAAAATAGTATTGATTTCCTGCAAATTACCGCTGCGATAGGTGTTAGGGTTGAACTCATCAAAGGTTACCCACATTAACATACCCGGCATGTTATAGGTAGCAGGTCGGTACCTTGACAGTGTCACAGTCGATGACCTTGACGATGAGCGACCTATACCAGGCCCCCTCGAACATGGAGCTGCAGTATTGACCGACGCGCACCGCGCCCGGCGACAGGGTGCGCTCCTTGCCCTCGCCCGAGGTGAAGTACGAACTATAACATATTATATACACTTTACAGTACCAGCATCACCGTGTGTTATATACTAAGTACAGGCTTATTCTCTATCACTTTTAGACATAATAGTAGTTTATGCTACAAGGGCGCAAAGGAATAAATTACGAGGACGATTTAAAACACGAGCGTAGCGAGTGTTTTAAACGTAACCGAGTAATTTATTGCTTTTACGCCCGTGTATCATACTACATTTTTCAATGCATAGTGTGAGGAAATGAAAACAAATATAATCTTGTGAACTTTAAAATATAATTGGCTCAAAAGGACTGTATCCAGAGCCGTTAAACAGTGGAAAAAAAGTATAACGTCTATGGTACACAGGAAAGGCTGCAGGTTAGCCAACCATTGTAAATGAATAAAAAAAAATAATAATAAAGCCCTAGGGCAAAATAATCGACTTTCTGTTCGGTTTTGGTGCATAAAAAGTGGGCCTTACGAGCACATGTATTGAAAAATTTTTTTATGAAAAATACAATGAATGAATGAATGAATACACACTTTATTGTACACGGTCAAATAGAAAATTGAGTACAGAGTTTTGAACACACAATGTTGTACAAGGGCGGACTTATCACTTAAAGCGATTTCTTCCAGCCAACCTTTGGGTGGTGAAGAAAGTATTATTTTACGTAATGTGGAGGGGGATACCAATTTACAAAATACATAAATAAAAGAAGAATCAAAACCAATAAAGTGAATATACATAATGCCTAATATATAATATACTCCTATCCAACAAAACTTACACAATATATTTTATGTTTGATACATACATATCGTATACATACAAATAAATAAAAAATAACTACTTAATATACTCTTAATATACTATATATAAAAATATCAATAGAATCAGTGATGAAGTGAGACTACCAACCTAAAGAAACTTCATGATGTGATTTTAAATTATTTTTAAATATCGCCAATGAAGGCGATATACGTATCTTCGTGGGTAATTCATTCCACAGACGAACGGCCTTGACCGAAAAGGACTTCCCATTAGCAGCAGAATTGTGCTTGGGAATACTAAGAAGGCTATTTTCCTTACAGCGTAAGGAATTGACGAGATTGTATTTAATACGAAGATATTCAGGTGCGGAGGGATCGTTTAAAACGTTGTATAGAACGTTGTTGTATGAATGTTTGAGTATTTACCGTTGACAAGGACAATTAACAAAAAAAGCAGAAGGGAGAAAACATTTCAAGGAGAATATTGATGCCCAGTTGATCGATCGAACACATAGTTGAGATGAGCCCCGTCCCGTCCATCAGGAGCGCCTGTATTTGTTGTAGATAATGAATGACTCACGTCATCTCATCCACAATGTTCTCCATCGCGATGTAACAGTCTCCGAGCCGCAGCAGCCAGAAGTGGCTCGGCGAGTACACCTCGCCCACGCACACTTCCACCTTGCTACCGAACACGAAGTCGCTCAGCGACGCACCCGGCACGCTGTCCGCGTATTGCATGCAGTCCTCCGGGTACACCGACGGGTCCTGTACACACATCCGAGTCTGTCATCAATATTATGCTCATACAGACACCCCATCAATCAATCAATATACATATATAAAAAGAGTCCTGCATAGCTAACATGACAAAATTTTTTCTACAAGATTATTTCTAAAATCCAGATTTATCTCCTATTGCTAACATGGCAGCAAAGAAAAGAAGAAAAAAAAATCGTGTCGAAAAAATGTTTTCCCGCTATATCGCGTTCACAGAATAGTTTGTCTAAAATTGGATTAAATCGAAAAAATAATCGATTATTCTCAATGAACGATGATCTTTACATTATTAAACAATCAATTTAAAAAGGCACTTGCGATTTATAATTTTTTTGAAACAGTACTCTTTTTAAAATAGTAGTGTAGCATTGCACTGAACCGACATGACATGATGGATGACGACTCAAGACATTTATTTATTTTGCATTTGCAATTTGCAAGTTTTGTTTTCAAGATAAAATTAATTTGTCAACATAAAATGCATAATTGTTATGCCGTTGTACTCCTAAAGAAAGTCAGCACATGCTAGGTTTCCAAGCGATGAACAATTTAAGAAAAAGAAGGATTATAGCCAATAAAAGAGAATAATTTTATTTAGAAACCATGTACAAACAGAGCCTCAGACAGCCACTGGATTCTGGAAACGTAAGTAAATAACCTGTCTATTTTTATTAATCTACAATAACAATAAATAATTAGGTATTTTATAACTTTTGATGTGGCAACAATTATATTTTTGTTATATTGGTACTAATGTTTTTTATGTTAGTTAAGTTGTCTGTACTGCTGTCACTGTAACAGAAAAATAATGCCGGTCAAGGTACATACAGGGTGGAAAAAATTTAAGGGCCCTGGAGGGGAACTACCTTAAATCCTTTAGTTAGCTCATTTTGCTGAAAAGAAACATTCCTTTATTTTTTAAAAGAAACAAAACTGCATTCAAAGATCTTCTAAAATTCGCTTGTCTCACCCGGGAATCGAACCAACTAAAAACTAAAAAATAAACCCTCGCTATTTTATTATACGAATTGGTAGGAATATCGTTCAGGATAAAATTTGTCTAATAAATATTTGGTCTTTGAAATAAACAAAAGTGAAAACAAGCTTCTAATAAATAAAATTGTTCTTGATACGCCATTATTACACAATGACAGCACGGAATGAAAGCAAAACAAAACTAAATTTGAAATTCGAACGAATAGTTTTATCGATTTTAAAAATGTTGAAAGTTATCATTCGAATTTTAAATTTGTTGCACCGCGTTTCAAAAAAAAATAGTTTCCCTTTTTAAACTTTTCGTCAGTACGCCTAGTGCAAGAAGGTATTGTGCTGTGCATAGATTTATAACGATTTTCTTATCGAAGTCTTCAACAAGGTACTTAAGGTAAATAACATTAGCAAGCTTGTACTTCATACGATGTCTTTGGATGTTAGAGAGATAAGAAAATTAAAACGTGTCATTTACTTGTTACAAGTGAACAGTATTTTATTAGGTATTGTTAACAAAGAACTTGTAATAAATATTCAATTTCGTGGGTATCTCGTACAACAGATGAGTGTAAGACCATATGTTTATTAGACACATTTTATCCTGAACAATAATCCTACCGATTCGTTTAATAAAATAGCGAGGGTTTATTTTTTTCATTTTCAGTTGGTTCGATTCCCGGGTGAGACAAGCGAACTTTAGAAGATCTTTGAATGCAGTTTTGTTTCTTTTAAAAAATAAAGGAATGTTTCCTTTCTGTAAAATGAGCTAACTAAAGGATTTAAGGTAGTTCTCCTCCAGGGCCCATTCATTTTTTCCACCCTGTATATTGTGCAACGCTAAAGTAATTATAATCAAATAAATTCTCAAACCTAGTTTTCTTCTCCTAACCATTCTAAAAGGTTATCGGCCGATATACACTTTATCGATAAATCGATAAAGTGTGTTTGCAATGTTAGCCTAAGAAGAAATAAAAATTAAAAAAATTTATATATCTCTCGAACCGTCAAAAAATAGAAGTACTCTTTTTTATTTTGCCATCATGTTAGCTAAAGAAGAATAAAGCTGCCATCTTGGTTTACTTGTCAAAATGAAGAAATAACATCGTTTTTTCTTAGGTTTTCTTCCTGCCATGTTAGCTATGCTGGTTCACTAACTCACCGACTCATAAACGCCCAAATTCAATTGGTTCGGGCCCCCTGTAAAATTGTAGTATTTGAAAACCTACGAATATTATTGTAGTTTAATGCAATAGAGCGAAACTATATATTTTTTACTGAAGGGTTCACCTGAGCGGGCTTGGCGAGACACCGAGCTTGGCGTGGCGTCTCTCACACATCTTGACAGTAAACCACCTGGCGACAAGACACTATCACCTCGCCCCGACAATGCCACGTTACCTGCGTGTAGTATAGTACTGTACTCACAAACTCGATGCCGGGCAGCGCGTCGTCCACGTTGACCGGCTCACGAGTGGTGGACACCGTGTAGACGAGCAAGCGGCGGCGCGGACCGACGAGTGCGGCGGAGCGGGGCCGGCTCGCGTCCACCAGCAACCAGTCGCCGGTCGGATCGGGCCGCTCCACTTCCACCACGCCGGACAGCACGCGAGTGAGCGAGACGACCGACGAGTACCCGAAGCGCTCGAACTGGAGCTCGCGACCGAATCGCTTCCTGTGGGGCGGCACTCGAGCATTAGTGGCGCGTCTGTGTGACACACAACTTTACCTAAACACTTCTATTTATTGTATTATATACACAGCTTGTCTGATATGGTAGAAACGTAGAAAGAGAATACTATAGAATGCTGGACGTCTTCCTTTCCACTCGCACAAAAAAAGATAGAAAATTGCTAATTTCCTGTGAAAAAACGACACAGAGCTTGACATTTTTTGTCCCTTATCGCGTGCCAGCTTTTTCAAGGTCAGCACATCATGTGCTAAACAAAGTGTGACGTTTATTACGCGTTCGAAGGAGGTAAAACGAATTGAATTTTGTGTGTTCAACCCGAAATACATGAACTAATTTGTTTCAAATTGACGTGGCTTGATCTGCAAAATGGTGCGGTGCAGTGTTTTGGGCTGTAAAAGCGATAGCGGGACGAAAATTGACGGATTGTCCTTTCACTTGTTAGTAATATAAATTTTTTGCTAATTGAGTTATTAGATCCGATTTTTCACATGCTGTGGCTAAAAACAATCGTTTAGCTGGCAGGGGGGGCACACCTGACTCTAACAAAAACAATCATTTAGCTGGCAGGGGGGGGCACACCTGACTCTAACAAAAACAATCATTTAGCTGGCAGGGGGGGGCACACCTGACTCTAACAAAAACAATAATTTAGCTGGCAGGGGGGGCACACCTGGCTCTAACAAAAACAATCATTTAAATGGCAGGGGGGGCACACCTGACTCTAACAAAAACAATCATTTAGCTGGCAGGGGGGGCACACCTGACTCTAACAAAAACAATCATTTAGCTGGCAGGGGGGGCACACCTGACTCTAACAAAAACAATCATTTAGCTGGCAGGGGGGGGCACACCTGACTCTAACAAAAACAATCATTTAACTGGCAGGGGGGGCACACCTGACTCTAACAAAAACAATAATTTAGCTGGCAGGGGGGGCACACCTGACTCTAACAAAAACAATCATTTAGCTGGCAGGGGGGGGCACACCTGACTCTAACAAAAACAATCATTTAGCTGGCAGGGGGGGGCACACCTGACTCTAACAAAAACAATAATTTAGCTGGCAGGGGGGGCACACCTGGCTCTAACAAAAACAATCATTTAGCTGGCAGGGGGGGCACACCTGACTCTAACAAAAACAATCATTTAGCTGGCAGGGGGGTCACACCTGACTCTAACAAAAACAATCATTTAGCTGGCAGGGGGGGCACACCTGACTCTAACAAAAACAATCATTTAGCTGGCAGGGGGGGGCACACCTGACTCTAACAAAAACAATCGTTTAGCTGGCAGGGGGGCACACCTGACTCTAACAAAAACAATAATTTAGCTGGCAGGGGGGGGCACACCTGACTCTAACAAAAACAATAATTTAGCTGGCAGGGGGGGCACACCTGACTCTAACAAAAACAATCATTTAGCTGGCAGGGGGGGGCACACCTGACTCTAACAAAAACAATCGTTTAGCTGGCAGGGGGCGCACACCTGACTCTAACAAAAACAATAATTTAGCTGGCAGGGGGGGCACACCTGACTCTAACAAAAACAATCATTTAGCTGGCAGGCGGGGGCACACCTGACTCTAACAAAAACAATCATTTAGCTGGCAGGGGGGCACACCTGACTCTAACAAAAACAATAATTTAGCTGGCAGGGGGGGGGCACACCTGACTCTAACAAAAACAATCGTTTAGCTGGCAGGGGGGCACACTGACTCTAACAAAAACAATCGTTTAGCTGGCAGGGGGCGCACACCTGACTCTAACAAAAACAATCGTTTAACTGGCAGGGGGGACACACCTGACTCTAACAAAAACAATCGTTTAGCTGGCAGGGGGGACACACCTGACTCTAACAAAAATTAGCATTTTAAGGCGATATGCGAAAAAAATACAGGTGTTTCTTTTCTGTGTATTTAATGAAATACACGGAAAATTATAATCAGGTTTTGGTATATGCATTTGGACTATATAATCTTCATTTTGGAAAACATGTTTGGATAAACTTTCCTCGATAGAAATAATTGTTGAAATGAGGTCTTCTAACATACTTTTTCTCCTCGTGTAGAGGAGGTAGGCTATTTTTTTTTCTCAAGATTATATTTTACCTCTTTGTGGGCTTGATTAATACGTATACCCATGCCAAATAAGTCTTTGCGCTTAGCCGCGGACCAGTGGCGTGCACAGAGTTTTTACACAGGGTAGACATAAAAACCGGTCAATTGCGAGTCAGACTCGCGTACCTAAGGTTCCGTATCGTGGATGAAAAATTTAATTTTGTTTTCGTGAATATCTAAACCGCTATATTATTCCTGTAATCTTTACGTGAGCACATAATTACCATGATTTTTTTTTTTTTTTCGGTCATCCAATTTCAGAGATAAGTTGAGGGACATCAATTTTTTTTGTAGTTTTTCGAGGATTTCCAAAAATAGACGCAAGTAAATATAGCTAAGCTGTATATTTTTATGCGCATCTGTAACCGGCATCGTTCCAAACAGTTTGGTTATTTGAAAATAACAAGCAGAAGAAACAAAACAATCGATTAGTATGTTTACAACCCGTCAGCCAGTTAAATGTTTCATATTGTTTTGGATTGAATTTTCTAGTTGCTTTACCTCTTATTTGAACTTATTCTGTTTCCGGTACGAAGCGGCCTTTTTCGATTAGGTACTTCTTTTTTTTTTCAGCAAAACACAGTTTTGAAAACGTACCATTTCTTCATTTTTGCACACACACATTCCCAGCACAACTTTCACAGTAGTTACTACTACCACTAGCCATTTTTTGCAATTTTTAGACTCAATTTTATTTTATTTATACTGCTTGTCATCAATTTGCGTAACGAACGAACGAAAAACAATAAACAATAATGGATGGCGCCGGCCTTCGGGCTTCGTAAGACTTCGGTAATTTTCGGTGAATGTCGTAAAACTAAAAAGCCGTCGGCTTTTTGCAGAGTTTTCGCCTACATCTCGCACGCAAACAAGCAAAAGCTTTTGCATTTGTGTGCCATGTACTTACAGTAACGCACACAACAAAGATACTGTTGGAATAATGACCCACACATATAAACCGGCAGCCACCATTCCGCGATGGCTGGTCCGAAATTGAATTACAATGGATCATAACATAAGCCATTCACTTCATACTTTTGTAATCGATTTTAGCGATGTAATTCTATTTCGGAATGCTCGAGCATAGGTACTTTATCTATGGCTCGAGTGAGCGAGCGACTCGCAGCTGTGAACTGAGACTCGCAGTTCCCGCTAATGACAATAGATGGCGGTCGGTGTCGCTACACTAGCAGATTTTTTTTTTTACGATATGCGTAAAAATGCGTAAATGATGCGTATTTGTCAGGGTAGACAGTGTCTTTTTGTCTGTATGGACCGCACGCCACTGCCGCGGACAGACAGACGGACAGCGAAAATATAAGGGTTCCTTGTTGACTACAGAAGCCTAAAAAGCGAGAGACACCGCTCAGGCTATTCAGAAAAGGGCAAGCCCCTTAAATATTTTAAACCGGATTTATCTCACTTTTTATCTGCAAGGAGGCACAGGTCGAACTTCAGCTCGCTATCATCTGGACTCTTCTGCAGTACAGGCGCGTGCGGTGTTCAGTCGTGTACTACCAGAAGGCCGACTCGACGACGGAGCGAAAACAGACGCACACATGCATAGACGCGTATTGGCATTTACCCGAGTATCTGGGCATATTTTTTTAAAAGTGTACCTACGGTTTTTGGGGTGTCCGTCAACTTTCAGATTTTTTTCTCCACATAAAATTAATTCTTGTTCAAGCGTATTTATTTTTATAAGCATGAAACATTATTAGACGTCACTTTGGCTATTTTTATTTTTATAGTTTATCAATATTAACATATATTGTACCTTAAGCAATACAAAATAACACCGAGTTTTGCCATGTCCCCTCGACATTTTCTGATACAAATTTGTAAACAAAATTGCAACCACTTTACGTAGATTTATGTTGTCTATATCTTCAAATACGAGTAGCTAGTAAATTCTCCATTTATAAATTTCGATGGGCTTTCAGGTGATCCAGCGAGTTATATTTATATTGATTTATAAACTGCGGTCCTAAAATTTGACCAGGGTGGAACTTTCCACTGACTTACGGCCTTTTTTGATATAAAATATATAAAAATCGCACAAAAAAGTAAGCTTTTTTCATATGGCATCACTAAGGAGCATGTTAAGCCTCTCCGCAATGTTGCAAACGTCATCAGTCGCTCGGCAGACGTCGCCGAAGTTTGAAAAAAAAAAGTGAGTGAAAATAACTTCCGCTGACGATCGGGGATTCTAAGGTAATTTCTTCCCAATTTTTCACTCAAATTGTGTTTTCTTCAAAACTTGAGTTTACCTTCTCATGGTATGTGGCATTATTTTAACGATTTACTCATCAAAATTCAGAATTAAATGACAAAAACTATTTGTATTCGGGATTTCGTAACGTTCCGCTGACCACCATTTTGAAAATTTTAGTCAGTGGATAGAATTGTTAGTCAGCGGAATGCATAAAACCACATGCATATTGCAAATATTTAGTTTTTAAACATTATATGATTTTGGTGCAAATTAAATATGATTTAGGTAGGAAGAGGTAATATTTATTTGTTTGTTTGTTGTATGTAAAAGGAAATTTTCACTTGGACATAAGCTATAATATGTTCCCTGGGAACAGGCAGTTCCCTAAGGACATAGTCATGAATAAAACTTGAACCGAGTTTATTTCTTTGACATATTTACCATATATGATTACTTAATACGCTTCAACATATCTGATGGCAAGGACTTAAACCGGCTCCTTGCCAATACCGGCCTACCGAGAAGCCATGGACCTCCAAAAAAATAAAATTGTTTCGCTGTTTTAATGGTTAGATTTTCACTTGGTTGTAGGCTATAATTTCTTTCCTGTAAACAGGTAGTTCTCTAGATAATACTGCATATTTTGAGTATCCCGCAGTGCAATTATTGTATATGAATCATCAGAAAAGTATTTAATTTGTTTTAATTCGGATCATTAAGTTTGACAATAGGTAACCAAGTCAGTAATACTCAAATAAAAACTTCAACTAACAAAAGTTATATTTAAATAAAAATTGGTTAATGTTTTGAAAGTTTATCATAGTTCGCCGATAGTGATTGGTCCCTTACATATCCACTTAGTAACTTAAATCTTCCACTGACTTACTGTCCTCTCCGAAAATAAACAGTAAATTTAGTATATTTAATTTTCATGTAATGTAATGATGCTTTGTTTTGTATCGTAAATAGATAATTTTATGTTTATTCTGTATATATATAATAGAATACCAAGTGGATTCTAATTTATAAGTTAAAAAGAAAACTGAGTACTTGAATTTTCCAAACGTTAGTCATAGGACACCACTCTATTTTTGCTCTACGACGCTCCTAAGTTTAATTCACAGATAACGGACCACAGATAGGAATGGACCATTAATCAACAATAATATTGACAATAATCAACATTTCGGGTGATTCCATTCGGTCAGTATGGCAAGCAATCAGTATTTCTACTTCTTGGTAGAATAACGACCATGTTGTAAATTATTTTATTTTAATATTTTGGTTTTTTCCCCGGGGTTTTACTAACTGGCACATTGTTTTTGGACAACCTACTGATAAAATTCTTCAAGAAAGAGTACCAGAACTGATCATTATCAAAATTAAATAATTTTATCTGTCACGTTCATAGTTATTTTAGTTATGTAGGTTATTTTTAAGATTATTGTCCTGGCAAAACTTAACAACTTTGACAGACGCCACGAGATGATAAATTATTTTCTTTTCTTTGAAATTTTCGATATGAGCATGGTATAATAAAACAAGGTATGTTCCTTGGTGATGTGTGGAGGTTTTGTGTTCCAAAATGGGGGAACTTGAGTACGTCATCACGCTATCGACGGTTCTCAAACTTTAAAAGTCGGGAATCGTGGAAATTTTTATGTCCTTAGAAATAAATTACTAGGAATGCATGTGGATTTTAACTTTTCAGCTGCAGAGGGATGGGTGTGGCGGCTAAAGTGGGAATTATTCAATAAAATGTCCCTTAATGGCTTTATGTAGTCAGAAGTCGCAAAATGAATTGAACACACTCTCGCTGTGAAAGAAAATACTAGTGAAAATTCGCCATTCAAAGTAATAAAGCGTATGGAAAACACCACACTAACTTCTGCACGTAACGAAATTTAACGTGATCTTCGAGCTTCATATACTTTTCTTAGAATAAATACCACACATAGACCAAAATAATTACTACGAAAAAAAATGCAGGAAAAAAAATACATGAACGTGAGAGAGCACGGAATTGATAAATTCATGAGGAATTTTTTATTATTAAAATAATCTGGTCTTTTGCCTAGAAACATCCCCAAAAAATTTTAATTATTCATGTAATTTTTTCGAAGGATATCCAAAAAGTGAGGTCGACCAAAAAAAAAAAAATGTTACATGTCGAAAAATAATGTGGGAAAGAAACCATTATTTATTAATGCGTAAAAAAAATGTGATACCGTATGCCAATCTTACGTCTCGGTTAAAAAAAATAGTTGCAACTCGAAAGGAGCGATTAAACGCATAATAAATAGAAACGCAGGCATGAAATATCATGAATAAGAAAAAAACACATTATATTTTTTTACATTCTTATCGCCATATCTGTTTTCCCTTCTTAGATTTTTTTGGTGTCGTGCTAAAAGTTACTACTGCTGATAAGATCTATGGATTGGCATAGGTTTCATTCGTGGATAAAAGGTTTTCAAATTTTGGACCAAACGCCAAGGGAAGAGTTGCATCATCCTTTCAATATTGTACAATTACAGCGGATTTGCTCGTGGAAACTCGCAAAATAGAACATTTTTTCACAAATATGAGATCTAGATACATAACAGATTGATTTTTCGTGCCCCGAAATACCTTCTATGTACTGTAAATATTGTAAAAATCCTTGTAGACGTGTTATAGGAAACGAT